>ONZH01024889.1:0-45745 GCA_900303285.1 Rhinella marina | reverse complement strand
ACGGTACTCGTAAGTGCTCGATGCTCGGACGAGCATCTCGCCATGCTCGAGGAATGGCATCTCCCGCATTTTGAATTTTTGGCGCCTATAAACTCAGCCAATCACAAGCCAGGAGACTCTGTGGTACACCCAGCATCACGTGGGGCCTTACATGTCGATAGAAGGGGTTGGCTGGCCTGATCAGGTGACCCAGGAATATACTAGTGACTGCCCGCGGTAGGGATGAGCGAACCGAACCGTAAACTAACCAGATTCGTTACGAACTTTCCCAAAAGTTCGGTTCGTCACCGAACCGAATTTTGAGAAAGTTCGTAACGAATCTGGTGAAAATAATGGCGACGCAAAATATACGCATATTTATTGAGAATGTACGCTAATGCGTATACTAATGCGTATTAATTCATAAAATGCGTACACATTATATATGCCATATTCCATAACCTAAATATACGCATATTTGAGAATGTTCACTAATGTGTACACGCATTGGCGTACGCATTAGTGTACATTCTCAAATATGCGTATATTTTGCGTCGCCGTTATTTTGAGTGAACCGAACCGTTTTTTTAACAGAATCGTGACGAATCTGGAAAAAAAAAAAACGGCGACGCAAAACTACTTTTTTCACAGAATAGACCAGGATACAAGGGATTATTACCCCTATAATCCCTTGTATCCTGGTTTTCTGTGAAAAACAAGATGTGTGACGTCACCCACACAGCTCCGGAAGTGCCTGAGCGCGCCGACATTTTGTCAATTTGTCAATTTTTGACATTTTGTCTATTTTTCAATTTGTCAAATTTGATATTTTGTCAATTTGTAAAGCGAGTGCCAGTGAGGTGTCCATTTCATGAAAATTGGACACGTATTTTTGGATAATGGAACTGGCATAAAGCCTTCTTGAATCTGTGCCTTTTTAACTGTCCTTTCTTCACCTCATGGATTCTGTGGGTGAGGTTTTCTGTCTATTTAACCGTATCCGTATCCTACTAGACTAGCTGTAATGTTAGAGGGTTTTTTTTAACGTTGACTGTCCTGTGCTGAACTCTATACTCTAAACTGTTGACTGTCCTGTGCTTAACTCTATATCAACATTTTGTCATGTATAAAAAGTGATTTTTACAAGCGTGCATATTCTTAGCTTCCAACTTCAGTTCTCTGTACTAGGCCCTTCTGGGTCCAAAAGAATACTGCTCCTACTAATGCGCCCACCGTCAATTGTCTATTTGGAAACATACTGGGTGCAATCAAGTGCTGCCTCCTCCTCCTCCTCAACTTGTCTCTTCTTAACCCTACTGGTTCACCACCAGGCCATCAAAAATGTTTTCAATGGTCTGTTCCACACCAGGCCTTCTACCATAATGTTTTCAAGGGTCTGTTCACCACCGGTCCCTCAAAAATAATGTTTTCAAGGGTCTGTTCACCACCAGGCCTTCTACAATAATGTTTTCAAGGGTCTGTTCACCACCAGTCCCTCAAAATAATGTTTTAGGGTCTGTTCACCACCAGGTCTTCAACCATAATGTTTTCAAGGGTCTGTTCACGCAGCAGGCACTCAATCATAATGTCATAATGTCATAATAATCATAATGACCCTTTCCCCCTCCAGGGCCCTCTAAGGTGATTTTCCTTTATGTCCCAGTGGTAGGAGTGCCAAGGGGTATTTAGGCCACTCAAGTCTTTGGTGGGATTGTCACGTTGTTCCTACCTCGTGAGACGGACAGGCCCCAGGCGGTGGCTCCGGCTGCAATAAATTACTAGTAGTAGTAATTGCGGGTCGTCAGGTGGGAATGATGCGCAGACTTGTGGGAATGGTCCAACGTAGTTTTATTCATTTATCTTTGAATAAGGTTCATTCCTTCAACTTGGTGTCCAGCAAGTGCAGCTTATTGCTTATAATTGGCAGATGCTTGGAAATTCAGGTGTCAGGCTTCCTGTTCTAAACTGAGGTTACCTCTTAAGTCTAGCTTCCCTTGAGAGTATTATTGTTGTGCCTTATTGCAGGCTATATTACTCTGTCTTTAGGGTACAGCAGAGCTGAAGGTGCTCTGCTGTCCTGCACATGTCCTCCCTGATCAGGGTACAGGGGACAACTCTCTGACTAAACTGTCATTTCCTCCTCACTGCAGGAAGTTGGAAGAGCTTAACTTCTCTCCAGCAGAGGGGGTCAGAATGGACTAAGGAATGTACCATTCTGGTAAAACTACATCTGAATCTGCCATAGTATTTACTGACACCTGCTGGTACACCAGGTACATTACATGAGAAACAGTTGCATAACATGGAATATAATACATATTAATGCTGGTGATGACATCAATGCACAGAATTACATTTCTAGAGTAGCACACAGATAAAAGCTGATTACGCAGAGTTGTAACACTACTCTGGGGTGTTACATTCCCCCTTACTTAAAGTCAAGCCGTCCTTGGCTTGCGCTTAGGATTAGCATACAGGATTAGGATATAGAAAAGCTTACAGAGAATCCAATGAATACAAGGTGCTGCATGAAATAGATACATATAAATGGCATAACATACATAAATACACAATTGAGCTACTATGCTGGTACGTTCCTGCCTTGTGAGTAGAGTGTCCGATCTCTGTTATCCCCTCTCAGCAGACGAACAACCTATGTAAACTGCACTAAGCAACCATTTCGGACTGACTCAGAATATTTCGGCCATAATATACCAAAGAAAGCATGGGGGTGTCTTCACTCTGTAATCCCACCATTGTGAAATGATAAGCCCGCAAACCGAAGGGTGGCCTTATTCTGTAATCCCTTCCAAGCACCAAAGCCTGATAATGCTTTACGCTTTGTCACCTTGATGTCTATCTGTACCTGCAAGTTATTTTCCTGGAGGCGGTGCTCGAGGCCTCAGGACACAGTGAACTAGGAGGAGGAATCTGCCAGTCCTGCCATAGTTCCAATGAGAGAATTAAGATCTCTCTAACCACACACATAAAGGACAATGAACTAGGAGTGGGGGGGGGGGCTGCCCGTCCTTCCATAGTTCCAAGGAGAGACTATTCTCTCCGGACACATCTATAGCAGCGAGGATAACCCTGAAGGAATAAAGAGAAAACTGCTTGTGGCTCTGACACCTGGCTACCATGAACCGTTAGTGTGAAACGCCCTCAGAGGCAGCATATATATCTGAGGTAGAGACAAGTAAGGTGCTATCTATCTGGCTAAGTGCGTGACCATACATTAAAGTGCATTTAGGACACATTGTGGTACCTGCAAAGAAACACACACAATGGGCAATATTCTTGAACGTTCATGAAATATAAAAACATTAGTGCAAACATTTAAGTACAAATATAATAAAGGCATAATATAGGATATCTGTGGTTACATTCAAGTCCATCTTTTCTTCTTCTTTGGCTTGGAACAGGAACAAAGTCCCAAATTCGACTTGAAATTTGTAATCCACATGGGTAATAAAATAGGTTATAAATAGCAGAAAAGGTTTCTTGACAAACCGTTTTAAAAGTGATTTCCCAACAACCTGAAAAGGGGGGGAAAAGGATGTGGTGCGCAAACATGGCGCAACTTGGATTATTGCAGATGGGGGGAGTCCAGCCACACTTGTCCTTCCAGATGAGGCCAAAACAGGGCAACATAAACAACTACAACACAGCCAATCAGGTTCTCACCCTTTCAGGCTCAGTCCACGGGGTGGCTCCCATTAGTCCTGGAGTTATTTGGCAGTACTTGAGTGCAGGCTCCCACTATTGGAAGGCCTGCCAGTCCTCCTCGCTACTACTCGAGCTGAAGGACATTAGAGGGTGCTCCTGCCTCTGATAAGCTGCCCAATAAGCGGCAGCCATTCCCCGGCGTCCTCTCAGTGATGGGACCAGTTTGGGGGTCCTGCATGCTGATGCGGAAGCCTCTCCTACCTTCGCCTCCTGGCCGGATCCTCTTGCCGGTACGACGGGGGTCAGACACTCCGGCTGTAGGGGTTCTTGTAGGGGTCTCCCACTGGCGGCGCTCATGGCGGCTTCGATTTGCCAGGGTAGTCTGGCATGTACCACAGTGGGCTGAAAGTTGAAGGTGGAGGTGACCAACTCTCCCACCTGCATTGTAGGTGGAGGCAGTAGACCTGGGATCAGGGGTTCCGGCTGATGGGTAGGCTCTTCTTTTGCCTGCTGGGCATCAGCAGCAGGTAAGCGATACGGCTCCGTGTTGTCCGCTGACTCTTCTTCCCATCTTTCCGGGGGCCAGGCAGGCCTCGCTGGACGGGTCAATACCTTCACGCCTGTTGCAAACGGCCCCTGGAGGGACTTCATAGGGGTATAGATCACATAGTCCCCGGGATGTAAATTATGACGACTCCGAGGTAGATATGTCCTCTTCACCGACCTGCGATTCACGTAGAATTCCTCGGCGGTTTCTTTATCGGTGATAAAACCTACGCCTCTCTCCACGCTGAACCATAGCACGGTGCCCCGTGTTCTCTCCAGTACGGGATCTCCGGTACGGGGGTGTTCTAAGACCTGCACCACCCACTACTCCACGCGTCTCTTGTACTCCCAGAGGGTGAGGGCCTTTGCGGTCACTGCTTCGGGAACCATGGGGTTCTGCCTCAGCGAATAATCTCTCTTCCGGGGCGGCGGAGCGGGAGCTGCAGCCGCTTCCACCGCACCAGGCGGCGCGGTGGGTGTCTCTTGCGGCTTCTTGGGCCGGGAGTCCCGGTTCCATTGTTCCCAATATATTTCTTCAGGCTTTTCTGTAGGCTCATAGGGATCAGTGCCCCAAACCATTCCGCCCCAGTCAGGGCCACGTTGGCGAGACGCCATCTTTCTTGCGTCTTCTCTCACGCTGACCGGATCTCGAGAGGGAGGAGGTGTAAAAGGGGTGGAGTCTATGTTTCTACGCCGTGCGTGCGTACGTACGTACGAATAGTACGTTAAAGATTTGTATGCTAATGCGTACGTATTCAGTTAAGTAGCGTACCTTTGACAACGCTACACTGTATGTTCGTTACTTGAGTAGGAATGTTCGCAGACGCAGTGTATGCATACGCTAATGCGTACATATTCAGTTAAATAGCGTACAATTGACAACGCTACACTGTATGTTCGTTAATTGAGTAGGAATGTTCGCAGACGCAGTGTATGAGTACGCTAATGCGTACATATTCTGTTAAGTAGCGTACCTTTGACAACGCTACACTGTATGTTCGTTATTTGTGCAGGAATGTTCGCATTAGCGTACGCATTAGTGTAAATTCTCAAATATGCGTATATTTTGCGTCGTTGTTGTTGAAGTCACTTGGATTTTTTTCCACTTTTTTCATTGTAATAGCAACTGCAAGTAAACGAAACTGTACCCTATCAGACTCCCATTATTTTAGAAGCTATTATTCAGCCGTTATAGCAAAGTTCATTTTAGGTTCGGTTCGTACGAATCCGAAATTCATGAAAGTTCGCCGAATCGAAGCGAACCGAACTTTTCAAAAGTTCGCTCATCCCTAGCCCGCGGTGCTTGGCTCAGATGCTGTCTGGATGTCGTTAGGGATAGAGCTGCTGCGTTTCAGGGAGAGTGTTAGGGCCTGCATTTAGGTCTTTGTTAGGCAGGAGTGATCTCAAAAGAACCCAACAGCCCTTCTAAGGGCTACAAGACACTTTTTTTTGTCTCTGGGCTGGCTGGCACTAGTAGTGCAGCTATCGCCATATATAACAATTTTTTTTTTTATTGTTTTTATCTCAGTGATACAAATCCATTTCATACAGCAGTTTGGAACCATTCTGTGTGTCACAGTTCAGCTGTCCACTCACCACAAACCACAATCCGTATTTTCTGTCCAGGTGACCCATACTGTACGTCACGTAATCAAATACGGACTTTTGCTTTCACTGATACAGCTACATTAGAAAAATCTCTGTGCGACATTTGTCTGGGTTGCAGTCAAAATAGCCACAGTCAGCAGGGGCTGAGTTTGCTATCTGATATTTTCTGCACGTCACGTTAAAAAAAAAATCTATATATATAAAAAAAATATTAAAAAAATAAAATACTTTTTTTGTTGTTTTATCTCAGTGATACAAATTCATTTCATACAGCTGTGTGGAATCATTCTGTGTGTCACAGTTCAGCTGTCCAGTCACCACAAACCACAATCCGTATTTTCTGTCCAGGTGACACATTCTGTACGTCACATAATTAAAAAAGGTCTTTTGCTCTCACTGATACAGCTACATTAGAAAAATCTGAATGCGACATTTTTCTGGGTTGCAGTCAAAATAGCCACAGTCAGCAGGGGCTGAGTTTGCTCTCTGATATTTTCTGCACGTCACGTTAAAAAAAATATATATATAAAAAAATATATATATATAGTTTTTTTGTTGTTTTATCTCAGTGATACAAATCCATTTCATACAGCTGTGTGGAACCATTCTGTGT
This sequence comes from Rhinella marina, assembly GCA_900303285.1. Taxonomy (NCBI): domain Eukaryota; kingdom Metazoa; phylum Chordata; class Amphibia; order Anura; family Bufonidae; genus Rhinella; species Rhinella marina. The sequence goes on along the minus strand of ONZH01024889.1, from coordinate 39,333 downwards.
GTCACAGTTCAGCTGTCCAGTCACCACAAACCACAATCCGTATTTTCTGTCCAGGTGACACATTCTGTACGTCACATAATTAAAAAAGGTCTTTTGCTCTCACTGATACAGCTACATTAGAAAAATCTGAATGCGACATTTTTCTGGGTTGCAGTCAAAATAGCCACAGTCAGCAGGGGCTGAGTTTGCTCTCTGATATTTTCTGCACGTCACGTTAAAAAAAAAATATATATAAAAAAATATATATATATAGTTTTTTTGTTGTTTTATCTCAGTGATACAAATCCATTTCATACAGCTGTGTGGAACCATTCTGTGTGTCACAGTTCAGCTGTCCAGTCACCACAAACCACAATCTGTATTTTCTGTCCAGGTGACACATTCTGTACGTCACGTAATTAAAAAAGGTCTTTTGCTCTCACTAATACAGCTACATTACAAAAATCTCTGTGCGACATTTGTCTGGGTTGCACTTGAGCAGACCAAGTCTGCCTAATCTAATAGTTTCAGTGTAATTGCTCCATACTGCACGGTACGTAATAACATACGTAATTTTGCTCTAACTTATCCACCTATATACAAAGCACAATCCGTATTTTCTGTCCAGGTGACACATTCTGTACGTCACGTAATTAAAAAAGGTCTTTTGCTCTCACTGATACAGCTACATTACAAAAATCTCTGTGCGACATTTGTCTGGGATGCACTTAAGCAGACCAAGTCTGCCTAATCTAATAGTTTCAGTGTAATTGCTCCATACTGCACGGTACGTAATAACATACGTAATTTTGCTCTAACTTATCCACCTATATATTAATTTGTTCAGATTGAACAAGTTTGTGGGTTTCAGTACAGCAGGCCCATTTTTTTTTGTACATATAATACACTTATATACAGAAAATGTTGAACCCCAGGGCTAAGGGTCGAGGACGAGGGCGTGGGCGTGGGCATGGGCATTCAATTACTGCAGGGGGCAGAGGCTGTGGTCCTGGGCAGGGTGAGACAGTACCTGCTGATGAGGGAGCAGGGGAACGCCGCAGAGCTACACTTTCTAGCCTCATGTCTCAACTTACAGGGACATGTGGTAGAGGACTGTTGAAACCATAACAATGCGAACAGGTGATGTCGTGGATTGCGGACAATGCTTCAAGTAATTTGTCCACCAGTCAGTTTTCCACGCAGTCCACCCACGCTACCCAAGGGAGCACTCCTCGGGCTCCTCCATCTCAACCTCCTTCCCCCCAGTCTGCCCCCTCCCAGGAAAATTTGGAATGCGATCCGGCATACTCTGAGGAACTGTTTTCTGGACCCTTCCCAGAGTCACAAACCACTTCTCAGGTTGCTGCTGACCTCTTTCCCGATGCCCAAGTTTTCCAACTTTCGCAGTCTGAGGGTGATGACATTGTTGACTTAGTGGAAGAAGTGTGTAAAGAGGTGTCGGACGATGAGGAGACACGGTTGTCAGACAGTGGTGAAGTTGTTGTCAGGGCAGGAAGTCTGAGGGGGGAGCAGACTGAGGAATCGGAGGATGACAAGGTGACTGACCCAAGCTGGGTTGATAAGCCGAGCGAAGACAGTGCTTCTGAGGCGGAGGCGAGTGCTGCACCAGAACAGGTTGGAAGAGGCAGTGGTGTGGCCAGAGGGAGAAGCAGGGTCAGAGCTGGTGCATCAGCAGCAACTGTTTCACGTAGTGAAGCTCCTGTGGCGAGGCCTAGATGTTCGCAAGTCTGGAGGTTCTTTAAAGAAAGTGAGGATGACCGACGGACTGTGGTGTGCAACCTGTGCCACACCAGGATCAGCAAGGGTGCCACCACTACCAGCCTAACCACCACCAGCATGCGCAGGCATATGAGTGCCACCCCACTCAATGGAACCAAGGCCGTTCACCTCCTGCGGGTCACACCACTGCTCCTTCCCCTGTGTCACTCGCTGCCTCTGCTAGTCAACCCCCTGCCCAGGACCCCGGCACGAGCGCCTCCCGCCAGAAAACCACACCTTCGCCTCCACGATCCTCCACAGCGTCCACCAATGTGTCCCAGCGCAGCGTTCAGCTGTCTTTACAGCAGACGCTGGAGCGCAAGAGAAAATACAGTTCAACCCACCCACATGCCCAAGCTCTCAACGTCCACATCTCCAAATTGCTGAGCCTGGAGATGCTGCCCTATAGGCTGGTAGAGACCGAGGCCTTTCGAAATCTCATGGCGGTGGCTGCCCCTCGGTATTCCGTCCCCAGCCGCCACTATTTTTCCCGATGTGCCGTCACATCCCTACACCAGCACGTGTCACAGAACATCATCCGTGCCCTGACCAACTCTGTTTCTGAGAAGGTCCACCTAACCACGGACACGTGGACAAATGCTGCCAGGCAGGGACACTATATATCACTGACGGCACATTGGGTTAACTTGGTGGAGGCTGGGACCGAGTCTGACCCTGGGGCCGCTCATGTACTGCCCACACCGAGGATTGCGAGCCTACCTCGGTCACGGTCTTTCAGACGTACTATGCCTCCTCCTCCGACCCCTCCTCCTCCTCCGCCTCCTCCTCCGAATTACCATCCGTGGGCATGGCGCCTTCAGTCGGTAGCTCTAGGCGCAGCAGCAGTGCCGTGGGTAAGCGCCAGCAGGCGGTGCTCAAACTGCTGAGCTTAGGTGACAAAAGGCACACCGCCCAAGAGCTGTTACAGGGCATCACGGCGCAGACCGATCTGTGGCTGGTACCGCTGAACCTCAAGCCAGGCATGGTTGTGTGTGACAACGGGCGTAACCTGGTGGCGGCTCTGCAACTCGGCAGACTGACACATGTGCCATGCCTGGCCCACGTGTTCAATCTCATAGTTCAGCGGTTCCTCAAGACATACCCCAATCTGTCTGATTTGCTCACCAAGGTGCGCCGCATCTGTGCGCATTTCCACAAGTCAACCACAGATGCTGCCACTCTCAGGGCAGCGCAGTGCCGCCTACAACTGCCCGCTCACCGACTGTTGTGCGACGTGCCCACAAGATGGAATTCGACATTAAACATGTTATCCAGAGTTTACCAGCAGCGCAGAGCAATTGTAGACTGCCAGATGTCAATTTCCACCAGAACTGGTAGTCAGGTCACTCAGATTCCTCAAGTCTACAATGAGGAGTGGACGTGGATGTCTGATATCTGCCAGGTGTTGACCAACTTTGAGGAGTCAACACAGATGGTCAGCGGCGATGCCGCCATTATCAGCCTCACCATCCCGCTGCTTTGCCTGTTGAAAAACTCACTGCTCAGCATGAAGTCGGAAGCTTTTTCGCTTGTCACAAGAGACGGTGGAGGAAGATACGTTGCTTGATAGCCAGAGCACCCTCCGGTCTGTTTCTCAGCGCGTATTGGAGGAGGGGGATGAGGATGAGGAGGAAGAGGAGGAGAATGTCGGCGAGACAGAAGAGGGTACCAATGCTCAGTCCTTCTTAACTCTTGAGCGTGTATGGGCTGAAGAGGAGGAGGAGGAGGAAATGGAGAGTCAGGCCAGTGAGGAGAGGGAATTCTTGCGTGTTGGGACTCTGGCGCACATGGCAGACTTCATGTTAGGCTGCCTATCCCGTGACCGTCGCGTTAGAAGCATTTTTTCAAACACCAATTACTGGTGTTCACTCTCCTGGAGCCACGGTACAAGCAGAACCTTTCCACTCTCATCCCTGTAGAGGAAAGGAGTATGAGAGTGAATCAATATTAACAGGCCCTGGTGCACAAGCTGAAACAATCCTTCCCATCTGACACCACTAGCGGCAGAGGGCATGGTTCTGTTGGCCAAGTAGCGGGGGAGAGGAGGCGAGCAGGCAGCTTGTCCAGCACTGGCAGTGGAACGCTCTCCAAGGCCTTTGCCAGTTTTATGTCACCCCAGCAAGACACTGTCACCTGTCCCCAGTCTAGGCAGAGTAGGGGTGAGCTTTACAGAAAGATGGTGAGGGAGTACCTAGCTGACCATACCAACGTCCGGACCGATCACTCTGCTCCATACAACTACTGGGTTTCAAAGCTGGACACGTGGCCTGAACTGGCGCTGTACGCCTTGGAAGTGCTGGCCTGCCCTGCCGCTAGCGTGTTGTCAGAGTGGGTATTCAGTGCAGCTGGTGGCGTCATCACCGATAAGCGTACACGCCTGTCAACTGACAGCACTGACAGGCTGACGCTTATTAAAATAAACAAAGCCTGGATTTCACCGGAATTCAAATCTCCTCCGGGGGAAAGCAGCTAAAGATTAAGATTACTTATGTATCCGATTCCTCTTCTCTACTCCTCCTACTCCTCCTCCTTGTCGTCTTTGCCTAACGCTGACCCAAAAAACACAATTTTTTAGAGGTCCAACTGGCACTCTTTTACCACAATTTTTCCAGAGGGCCACCTACAGGCCCTCTCTCTAAACAATTTTTCCGGAGGTCCACCTACAGGCCCTCTCTCCAAACAATTTTTCTGGAGGTCCACCTACAGGCCCTCTCTCCAAACAATTTTTCCGGAGGGCCCCCTACAGTCCCTCTCTCCAAACAATTTTTCTAGAGGTCCACCTACAGGCCCTCTCTCTAAACAATTTTTCCAGAGGGCCACCTACAGGCCCTCTCTCCAAACAATTTTTCCGCAGTGTCAACTACAGACAGTGTAAAACAATGTTTCAGGAGCGTCAAACAGACAGTCCAAAACAATTTTTCAGGAGGCGCAAGTACCGACATTTAAAAAAAAATTTTTTTGCTGAGGGTCGACTTTATGTACTCCGAAAAGAAAAAATTTTTGGAGGCTCAACAAAAGCCATTTCACTGCATTCTTAGTCGGACAAAGTCATTGGTGGTGTAACCGCCATGCTGTGTCAGGCTAAATTTTTGGGTGCTTCACCAGATACCTCATCTAACTTGGTCACTTGTTGGTGTCACTGCCATGTTGTGTCAGGCTTATGCCTGCATCGTGTGGCTGGGGATAGGAGAGCAGTGCCAGCATGGGCATGGGTGATGGACCTTCGTTGCACCTAGTTGGGTGCTTCCCTAACATGTGATGGGCATGTGCCTCACCTTTCTTGGTCTGGGTGAGCACAATTGCCATGAGGGTAACCACCAGGCTGTTGCAGGAGAATTTGGGGTAATTGTGGGATTAGGCAGCCTCAGAGGCATCCATGCATGCTGCCCCTGCTTTTTCCTGTCCATTTTCATGGTGTTTCCATCATTTTCTGAGGTTTCCAGGTTTTCACCCAGCCTTCCCTAGGCAGAGCCTTGGTCCCCTGCAAAAATGCTTGAGTCTCCCATTGACTTCAATGGGGTTCGTTATTCGAAACGAGCACCCGAGCATCGGGAAAAATTTGACTCGAATAACGAGCACCCGAGCATTTTAGTGCTCGCTCATCTCTAGTCTGGACTGGATAAGCAAATGGGGTCCAGTTCCAGCCAGACCTCGAGCTCTAAAAAAAAAGGAGAAGCTGGCATAGGGCAGCAGTTCCAAAGGACCCGGAGCATCTACTAGTAGTATTCGCAATACTCACCTTGCCGTATCTCTGCGCCAATCTCATTAAGCCGCTCTGGGCACTTGAACTTCAGATTGGACCATTTCCACTGGATCTAGCCCGGGGTCCGCACAATGTCGAAACGATGGCGCAATCCTCGGATCACCTGCTGGATCACCTCCTTTTTATGATCCCACAGGTTTTCAATGGGATTCAGTTCTGGAGAAAGTGCAGGCCACTACATTTGGGGGTATCCCAGTCTCCAGCAGCCGTTCTGTAAGGATGCAACCTCGATTAGATGGAGCATTGTCGTCCATGAAGAAGAAACTAGGCCTGTGTCCACTTCTATGCCTTTCTGTGACTCTTCCAGTCTCTCTGTATCTCTGCTTGCAACCTGCTGATGACACTTTAAGCTCAGTGGCCACTTCCGTCTGAGAACATCCTGTCTGAGGCCTCGCATTGGTGAGGTACTGTTGATCAATTGTTAGGAGTTGTCTTAGTCTCATGATGTCAAAATGTGAACAGCATGATGAAGAGGACTGTTTGATACCAATTCTAATTGAACCAGGAAATTTATTGGGCGATTCATGGATCAAACACCTTTTGTGAATTTTGCCGTTAAGCTCCTTGTTATGCAAACATTACTGAAATAAGTTGGACATGTGCATTCAAAAGTTTAGAGAAGGTCACATTAAGTCCACCTATTTCCTGAAATGTTACCCACAAGCCAAATATCCCTAACCTTTTGTGAGAAGTGTATAAAGTTTAATTTGATTCCAACAACTCCTTCTTGGTGCATTATTTTTCATCAGTGAGTGTATTTGCTTTTTTCCTGTTTTGTGTATAGGATGTATATTTCTTTAAAATTTAGTTTTAAAAAAAGTGGTTCGTTTTTTCCTATCAATTGTCCATATAGTTGCAATTGATGAATATTTTCTGTTTTGTACTAGAATATCTTGTAAAGGGAAAATATCCAGTAATATTCTCACTTAACCCTCTAACCCTCCAGGCTCCCTTTAAGGCTTATTACCTTCTGTATATCTGTGGCAGACACCTAATCATCTTTTTTTTCACTAGTTGTTTAGTGGTCTATACTTTATAATTGTTCTGCCTCTTAATGTCCTGGAAATGAGCTTGTCATACACTAACTTTCTTTGACGCATATAATAGACTTGTGTTTATTCACAGCAGCCAATCTGATGAGGGAATGTTGAAGGGGGGAGGGGCAGAGCAGAAGCCTGGATCGATGATAAGACAGGAAGTGTGTTTAGGACTTCCTCAGACTCCCTATAGGTACTGTGTCTGTAGTCACAGATCGCAGCTCTGCTCTTTATAGAGTTGAAAAAACAGTCACATGACAAGCACTAAAGAAAATAAAAACAGGAACGCATTCCTTACTGTCTTACATATTATGTTTGAAATCTTGATCAGACAGTCATTTTAAAGACATATTGTGACTTTATACTTAATAAAAATTAAAAAATAATCAAACAAATCAATAACAAATAGCAAAAGTAGTTCTAATAATGCTTACCCCAAAGTAAAATAGGTGTTCTGGTTTTCCATAAAGGGTTGCCCCAATACTGACATTGATGGAAAATTGCTCAGCTAAACCATCAGTAACAAAATGGCTAGGGATGCACTTCAGTTTATCAATCAACAGGGGTCATATGGTTTGGACACTAAGGGCACGGCCACACAGAGTTTTTAGGATGAGGTTTTGAGGCAGATCTCCCTGCAGGATTTCAAGCCAGAAGTGGATCCACCAGGAAAGAGAAATGTAAGTCCTTCTTTTATACAGTATTTCCGATTCCTTTTGAATCCACTTCTGACTTTGGAAAAAAATCCTGTAGGTAGATCTGCCTCAAAACCTTGTCCAGAAAATTCTCTGTGGATCCTCGTAGATTGTAAGCTTTTGTGAGCATGGTCCTCACTCCTCTTGTTTTAATTGTTGACTTGTTTGTTGCTATGTAATATATGATTTTGTCTGTACATGTTTCCTCTGATTATAAGTGGTGCAAGATAAAAATGATTATTATCATTACTATCATTATGATTACTATCATTATTATTATTAAAAAATCTGCTGCTAATGTCTTGTTCCCCAATACCAAAGGCCACTTTCAGAGGTCTTGTGGAAAGCATACCACAGTGAGTCAGAGCTGATTAGGCAGCTTGATTTTAGACCTATACAATATTAGACAGGTGGTTTTAATATTATGCTGATTGGTATATACACAGTCTAGTCACATTATTATGACCGCCAGCTTATATCCAGAGTAACCACCGAGTACAGCACTGACAGCAGCTAGATAGATTGGGAGTGACTTAATCAGGTTCTAGTAGATTGTCACAAATTTCTGGAGCCATGCTGACTGTTGTGCATCCCACAACTGCTGGATGGTGCGTGGGGGAGGATCTAGAGAGCATACAGGGTGATCAAGGTGGTCCCACCAATGCTCAATTGGGTTCAAAGGGAGTTAGGGGGCCAGGGTGGTACTTGGCAATCTTGGTCATGTTCTTCCAACCAATGTTGGACATTTCTAGCCATGTGATATATTGTATTTTCTTGCTGGAAAAATCCATCCGCCCCAGTATGAATAGGCGTACATGATCTAGAAGGATGGCTTGATACCCAGATTTTTGAGAATGCCTTCGACACGGATGAGTGAGCCCAGAGAATGTCACAAAAACTTTCTCCAATAACGCTGCCAGCACCAGTTTGTGTTCTTCCAGCAATGGTTGCAGGGTATTTGTTCTCTGATGGTTCTCACCTGACACACTTATGTCCATGTGCTCAATGAAGCAGAAAACTGACTGACTCATTTAACAAGGCAACCCTTTTCTAATCAGCGGAGGTCCAAGTCTGATACTGCAGTGAAAATTGAAGCATTTTTTGCTAAGGCAACTTTGTGCAGTGCAGGTGCAGTGACCATTGTTCACAGTAGGAACACAATACACAGTAGGGTTCACCAAACTATTGTTTTAGACACACATCTAGTAGTCCTCCTTTCTAGCCAACGTTCATATTTCCCATCAATGAAATGTGGTGCTCCATGTCACTTATTTGCAAGTCTGCCATTTGTCCACTCACAATATACTTTCACCACAGCAGCAAGCAAAACATACACAACTTGCTCTACCAAGCCAGCCCATGATACATGACTTGCTTTATAAGCTACTGCCGAGGCTGAAAGTAGGAAGCGCGAAAATAGATGCGGATGCATCCAGAGCAGACACTTTTCTTCATGGGCCACAGATCCCTTGAGAAAGGTCGCAACTCGAGCGAAACGTTGGGGGAATATTAATGGCCTTTTAATGTTTGCAACAACTCTGGATGAAAATTAATACAAAGTGATCTATATGTTAGTTTGCACAACATGAATTAAAAAGCATCACTCTGAAAATAATTGGTGTGCCATAAATCTTCTTTCTATTTGAAAGTAGGAAGTGGTCATAATAATGTGACTCTACCTTGTATGTATTCAAAGTAGGTTGACTTGCATCTATAAATCCAGGTTATGGGCATCTCTCTGCAACAGCTTGGGTTAATTCAGACCATCGGCTACTCCATAGCACTACTACCATTTGACCTCCAATTTTGGCTTTGACGGCTGGTACAGCAGTAACCACCGATCACTGATCTGGACACTACCATGCAGAAAACACCATACTCTTTGAGAGGGTTAAAAAGTAAAGACAAGGACTGATCTTGGTATAGAGTGCCCTCTACTTGCCTCGGTAACCTTATAAATAATATTGAATCTAATTGTAATTTAGCTTAATCTCCAAGCCTCCATATTTTTGTACTGGAATAGGTAATGATCCATTATACTGATGAACTGATATCACACAAAGTTGTACCACACTACGTATTCACCTCTGCAGCACTGATGAGCCCTGGTACTTCTGCTTCATGATATTAGGCTCAGGGTTCAGAGCAAATATTTGAGTATTCCATTTGTTAGCATAGGGCCTTATACTGTATATAGATGTTTTTATCATATGGTATTCTTTGGTATCTATATTAGGTTAACTTCCATCCTTGTTTATAGTATATAAATACCCTACATGATTATACACCATCTGCATTGCCTTAATTATGTGCTTTGATATTTTCCTCAATGTATAGACTATTTATGAGCCATCTGTCAATCCCACAGCTCCTAAAGCATTACTTTGATGATGACATTTTGTGTTAGAAATTCATTTTTGCCCCACAGTTAAAGACTAAGAATTTTGCCTGCTCTGACCTTTATTTTGTGCATTTTTTGTAATAGTACATTATTCACATTTCACCATCAACAGGATTATCTTTAGTATATACTGTATATAATTTGCAAATATTTAACATTAGAATAGTATCCAAGGAGAAAAAATAAAGGAATCAAAGAAATGACCATGAGAGAAGGCTAACAGTAATATGAAAGATTTTTTTTTCCCAGTGAAAGACAAAATGTGATTCCCTTGGCTTTGTCTAATGGTTAAAAAAGGTCCATGGAAAAAGTAAGAAAACTGAATTCTAAAATGTATTCATTTAGAAGAAGAATATAACATATTGCACAGTTGATTTACAGGCTTTCCAATCAAATTCATTTTTGCCCATGAACTCTGTCCTTGCCAAATATCTCTTACAACAAATGGGCCAAACACATAAGAGATATGTCCTAATTACAGAAATGTCTAAGATTATTCTAAATTAAAAGTTATGTTTTATATCAGTTACTATCCCTAGATACATTTATTACATTATGAGAAATAAGTCATCCCTATGCATAGACACACAGGATCGGCTCCCAGATACTGTACAAAGACAACTGCAAAAATGGACGCCATTCTGCACTTGGGAATATGATGCAGTAACTTTATTTAGAACACATAGAAAGTTTGTTTGTTCATCTGTGAAAGTTAATTTGTTCTTCATAGGATCCTATGTACCCTGATGAATCTCAACCAAACTTGGTAAATATGCTCTTCATGATCCAAATACAGAGAGGTTTTTAAGTCTAGCTGACAGGGTTCTGGAAGGTTCTCATAAAGTAATATGTTTTTGATGCAGCATGCATTAAAATGTATACAATAACTAGCAGATGGACCCGGCTTCGCCTGGGTATATTTCATCTATTTCATTTAATGTTTCTGTGTGTCGTTTCAGAGAGAAAGTCAATGCAGCTGACAGAAGTTGATTTTTACCTTCATTTTTCAATCCCCGTGGTTTACTGGGACTTGGGGGAGGGGGGGTGTTAAGTCTTTCTTTTGAGGTAAATGCCATTGTAATTTATGAGAAAACACAGTTGGTAGCAGTGGAAGAAAACATAGCTTCGTACGGGTATATTTAATCTATTTCATTTAATGTTTCTGTGTGTCATTACAAAGAGAAAGTCACCCTCCCTCCCACCCCTGCAGCTAACAGAAATTGATTTTTACCTTCAATTTTTCAATCCCCGTTGGCTGCGGAGTGGGAGGGGGCGTGGCCTGATCAAGTCGAGGCGTGGCTTAGCGAGACCTGGGGCAGAGGTTTTAAGTCCTTCTTTTCATGGTGGCCTGAATTACAGGTTGATGCCATGGTAATTTATTTTATAAGGACACGCAATGGGTAGCAGTGGAAAATAACATCTTTTATTACTACTGAACGGTCGTAGTCTAAAATGAGTTTATTTCATCTATTTCATTTCATGTTTCTGTGTGTCATTGCAGAGAGAAAGTCAATGCAACTAACAGAAGTTGATTCTTACCTTAATTTTTTCAATCCCCATTGGCTGCGGAGGGGGCGTGACCTGACCGGGGGCGTGGTTTAGCGGGACCTTGGGGGGGTTGCTTTTAAGTCCTTCTTTTGAGAGTGGTCTGAATTAAAGGTCGATACCATGGTAATTTATAAGGACACGCAATGGGTAGCAGTGGAAAAAAACATCTTTTATTACTGCTGAACGATCGTAGTCTAAAATTAGTTTATTTAATCTATTTCATTTAATGTTTCTGTGTGTCGTTGCAGAGAGAAAGTCAATGCAGCTGACAGAAGTTGATTTTTACCTTAATTTTTTCAATCCCCATTGGCTGCGGAGGGAGCGTTACCTGACCGGGGGTGTGGCTTAGCGAGACCTGGGGCGGGGGTTTTAAGTCCTTCTTTAGGGGGCAGCCTGAATTACAGGTCAATGCCATGGTATTTTATGAGGACACGCAATGGGTAGCAGTGGAAGAAAACATCTTTTATTACTACTGAACGGTCTTAGTCTAAAATTAGTCTAAAACATAAGTTATATTTATGGTAACTGGAATACCCCTTTAACAGTGTACTTTATCTACAGGGCTCTGCCCCTTTAAAGCAGCGAATATAAATGGCTGAGCTTCTCAGCTGGCTGCTATTACCTGGCTTGGTTGTTATGGTAACCTGTGTGCATGTGGAGAAAATGGCAGTTGGGATTCGAAGTGAAATGCTCCCAGACTAATATTGGCTAATGGAGATCATATTTTGGGAATATCTCAGGAATGGTACGTCCTAGAGAGCTGAGACCTGGTCTAAAACCTTCCCGGACACCTGATGTACCTGTGTGTCGAATTTGGTGAAAATCGGTCCAGTAGTTTGGTCGCAAATAGAGAACAGACAGACAGAAACTCATCTTTATAATATTAAGAGATAAAAGAGAAAGAGATGTTACTGTAACTGCTGAGGCACTGCCTCTCATCTCCCTGCATGTACTGTCTAAAAGACAAATCAATGATTAGTATGCATTTTATGCACTAATGTTACTGTAGCTGCTGAGGCACTGCTTCTCACTCTTCTTCTCATCTCCCCTGCATTTCAGATTACCTCTCTAATCCCTACATGTGCTGTTTAAAAAGAAATATTTTTTAGGAAGACTTTTTGCAAAGTTGTCTGAGTTGGTATTTTAACCTCATTGGACTACAAAAGATAGTTGAAAACTTGCTTAAAAGGGTTGTACAAGTGTTTTTTTATTGATGATCTGTCCCTACAGGGGTCCGACACCCCGGCACCCAGGCGGATTGGCTGGTTGAACAGCTGATCTTCTTTGTTTACCTGCTTCTCATTGCAACAGCAGTGGTAAGCAGTGTAATTACACCTAAGTCATCCCATTCACTTCTATGGGATGGCTTGTTCCCCTACACTTGAATAGGAATGAGCCATTGACGTGAATGGGACAGCAACTTGTAATTACACCTGCTCACTGCTGCTGTTGCTACGGCAAGCAGGTAAACAATGTAGAGAAGCCAGTGCTGGCACGGCACACGCTTTCTCTTCAATCAGTTGATCGACGGTGGTGCCCAGGTGTCGGACCCCTGCCGATCTCATATTAATGACTTATCCTGACGATAGGTCATTAATAAAAATAACTTGGATAAACCTTTTAAACCTTAAAATGAAACTTGCAATGAGTTTTGCTACTTGAATTCCATTAGTTTGCAATACAGGTCCTTCCAGAAACCTAAATGTACCCCTTATCTCTAAACCAAAAATGTAGATTAATGTGCTATTCGCATTATAAAGCAACTAAACACAAAGATTTACTCCAGCGGTTTTACTTGCAATATTAACATTTTACAAGCTCCAGGATAAGCAAACTATTATTTTAGCAGCAGCTTTTTAATGGACTTCGCACAGCCGTAATCTGTGCTCGGGAGCGATGCTACTGTCACATCGAACAAGACAAATACTAGGACCTCACATTAGAGCCATAAATTAAATGGTGTCTGGAGAACTATCAATAATATCCAATCATCATCTGCTTTATCAGCAGAAAAATACACCTTTAAATTATGGAATCCAGCCATAAAGACTACAGAACGTCCAACCCGAGAGACATTTTTTGTTACAACCGGAGTTACAGCTTATAACGTAACATTCTTTATGACCATTTAGGATAGTACTCTATAAATTATTTCCGAAGCATAGGCTGCAGGAGTCTGCCAAAATCACATATTTTCCATTTTCTCTGAATTTAAACTGTTCCATTATTGATATATGGACTAAAATGGGGTCACCAAGTACGGCCTTTATCTCGACAATATGAAAGAAAAATGTTTTATTCACGGTAACCTGCCGGTCATAACTATTCTTTGTCGGTGTGTTCAGGTGTCTAGCGGTGGATACGTAAGAAAATTTGACAATTTAATTTATTTATATTTTTATTAACGTTTCATTTAAGAATTCATCAATTAGCCATTTCATAACTGAGGGTAATTTGAGGCCACAGCTTTTTGAAAGCAGCATTGTTTTTAAAGGATTTGCCCGTGATTAGAAAAGGAAGCAGCCATGCTGTTCTAATAACCCCTTTAAATGTCATCATGATTCTGGGCTATTATCTGCTTTAATACATGAGTAATATTGCACATGAGTCCAGATTGATATTTTGTATTTTTTCTATTGCCCCCCATTCCTCTGCTTATTTCTTGGTGGCTTCATTGACCATGAACCAAGTAACCACAAAGAAGGTCAACAGGAAGTTAAAGGCTGTATTAAACTGCTCAATGTTTGGACAGTACTGACGGCAATAGATGATAACACATTCATTCGCGTTCACGTGCACTGGTGTGATTACACAGGCTAATGCAAACTGAATATGAGAGGAATGATTGCTACCAATGGCCATAAGCCAACAAACAAGCACCTGCTCAATCATCAGCTGATCAGCCGCTCAATTATACTGGACAATTATTGGGAACAAACCTTCCTATAAACATATTGTGTGGTCTAATAAGACTCTAAATAGCCCAGCACTTCCCTAGTGCCAATAGTGAGGTCAAAACTATCGGATAGCCCTCACAACTTTGTGGCATATCCTGGTGATAAAACATCAAATTCTAAACCCTTTGTTAGCCCAGTGCTCCATGCCTGCACTGCTGGTCCGACACGCAGACATGGACGCTGGCTCCCTCATTCCCTTCTGCTGCCGTGCACCATGCTGACAGGCATGGACTACAGGTAGCTTAACTGTTGCATTTGTGCTCTGTGCCAGAGTTTACTTCCTGCTTTAGACTTGTAATATTGTTAGGGCGTGTATAGCATACCTCCCAACCATCCCGAATCTAGCGGGACAGTCCTGGATTGCAGTGGCTGTCCCACTGTCCCAGGCGGGGAAGGTATGTCCCGCTTTCAGCTGTCTTTGCTTCCATAGGAGGCAGAGACAGCTGATGGTGAAGCAGAGAGCCATCATCTCCCCACAACATTCACCTCTGCCTCTTCCTCACTTTCTACTAACCTCATCAGGGGAGGCTGTGGAGGACTTAGTTCATCCTCCATAGTGGCTAGAATGGAGTTGCTTGAAGGAGGTCTGTGACATCACTGGTCACATGCTTCTTCATGGTCACATGACCACTCCCGACTGCAGGAGCCTGTGGAAGGAGGAGGGGCCAGCAGCTCAGTGAGGAAGGATGTGCTGCAGTCCTGCAGGACACAGAGCTTCATGGGGAGCAGGTAAGGGGCAGCAAATGGAACTCACATATGAGGGGGCAGGTGGAGCACTCAGGGGCAGAGGGATTCAAGTGATGATATTTAGCCTATAGGTAGTGATGAGCGAACTTCTGTTTTCAAGTTTGGCGTACAAGGTTCGGGTTATCTAAGAATTTCGTTATAGATTCCGTTACAACGGACTATAATGTATGGTCCTTGGTAGCAGAATCCATAGCGGAATTCTTAGATAACCCGATCCTTGAACGCTGAACTTGAAAACAGAAGTTCGCTCATCACTACCTATATGCAAATAAATGTGAGGACAGTTTAAGTAACAGTTGTCAGACGGCCATTTTTATAACCAATTAAAGTCTATGAGGCTGGTCACACGGCTGTTTCTTTAACGGTCAAAGAATAGCAGCTGTTAGAAAGTAGGACATGTAGGACAGGTGTTTTGTTATTTTTGGGAGGAGTTAGAGGTGTGGCCTAGTAAAAAAAAAAACGCATAATGTCCCTCTTTCCTCTTTTCAAAAGTTGGGAGGTATGGTGTACGGGTAATGTCTGTCCTCCCTTGTGAGGCAGCACGTACACACCCTCTATCTGCCCAGTCTATGGCTGAGTAACAGGAAGTATTTAAGGGAGCTTCCTGCCCAAGGAAGCCACCTGAGCAATCTTAGTCACTAGCTTTTCTAGTTCCTTGTGTGAAGGTGTTTGGTTGTTCTGCTTTTCTGTGTACCAGACCCGGTTTCTTGATTCAACAGACTCTGCTTCATTGCCGCCTGCCTTAGACCTTATTTATGGAGTTTGCTTGATTGCTGCCTGCCCTGACCCCAGACTCCCTGACTGCGTCATCCGTCTTGGTGCTTTGCACCGGTATCTCTGACTCCTGGTCAGCTGCCACTGACTCGGGGACTGCTCTGGAGTGGCACCTGGTGACTACCCTAATGGCCCAAACCTATCCTCACCATCAGAGGCTCAAGTGAAGACCAGGTAGTCACTTAGTCACGCACCTCCAGGGTAAAGCAGGTCAGTGACACAGTGGGTCCACATCCGTTGGCATAACACCCTTTATCATATTTTCATTTGTGTTTTCTAATCAAAGTGTAAGAAATCCGTCATGTTGTACTTTATCCCCATAGAACTGCTATAGGTATCAGTGGGAAGTAAACCACTATTGAGACTGGTGTCTTTATAAGGTTTAATAAGTGAAGCCACAGCCTACATATTGAGTAGCATTCCTATTGACAGAGCAGAGCTCTTGTTCAATACTGTCGTCTGTACAAATGTCTACCTTTGTTTGTTTTTGTCTTTCTCAGTAGAAATGTCAGAGTCTTCTCTTTCGGCAGTATACGCTGACATTTTCAATACTATGCAGTTGTTTTCCAACCTAATTAAAGAAGAAAAAAAACTATTTTGTAGAAAAGTTAAAAAGTTTACTTGTAAAAAAAAATAAAACAATTAAGACTAACAATGCCAGCACATACAGCACAGATTGTAAGTATGCGTAATGTTTGTCTGTATTGGTTACTGCAGGTGTCCACTGTATGAAGCTTATGTCATATATACACATTTACAACCACCCATAGACATCAACTGTTTTTGATAATCCAATACAGACATAATCAGACAATTAAAGAACTTGCATACAACAAACAATTCCAATCTTTGAAAACGTCACCAGTTTTCTTTCGCACTAGTCTTTATATTTCCTCTTATTGATACATTAAAGGGGTATTCTCATCTTAGACAATGGGGGCATACCGCTGGGACCCCCACCTATATCCAGAACGGAGCGGGGAGCGCTGCGCCTGGAGGACCCCGGGTTTCCGGGGTTCCGGCCACCACTAGGCTCAGCTCCCCGCTGCGCTCATAGAAATAAATGGGAGCGCAGCGCGCAAGCGCGGCCACCGCTCCCATTCATTTCTATGGAGCCAACGGAAGTAGCCGAGCCAGTGCTCGGCTATTTTCGGTGGCCCCATAGAAATGAATGGAGGGCGGCTGCGCATGCGCAGTGCGCCCTCATTCAGTTCGGGGGCTCCGTTCTGGATATAGGTGCGGGTCCCAGCGGTGGGACACGCACCTATAAGACAATGGGGGCATATCCTAGCGATATGCCCCCATTGTCTAAAATGAGAATAACCCTTTAAGGGCTCATGCACACGACCGTGATTTTGGTCCGCATTCGATCCGCGTTGTTATTTTTGATCGGATGCGGACACAATCACTTCAATGGGGCTGCAAAATATGCAGGCAGCACACTCATGCCATGCTAAAAATATGATCTACCATTTAATAGCCGTTAAGACTTAATGTTGAAAAAAATTTACAGTACCCACAAAGCGAATTAGTTTTTTTTTTTTAAATCTCATTTACAATCTGCACAAAAAAATCTGCATCATAAATTAAACTGAAGTTGAAATCCACAGCATGTTAATTTATGCTGCAGTTGTCTACTTTAGATTTCGCTCTTTACAATGTATGCAGTGAAATTTGCTGCATATCTCCAGTAAAAACAACAGATGAGCAGCAGAATATGTGCTATAGAAATACTGAGAAATCCACTGCAGAAATTACTGTGTTTCCGCAGAAAAATCCACATGGAAAATGCACCAAAATTCTTTAAAGTAGTTGGGCTATCTCACACATTGGTGGCATATCACTAGGATATGCCACCTCTGGGACCCTTACCTATCTCTAGAACGGAGCCCACAAAGTGCAGGAGAGCAAACCGTACATGTGTGGCCGTCCTCCATTCATTTCAATGGGACTGCTGAAAATAGCCGAGCGCTGGCTCAGCTACAGTATCCGTCAGCCCATAGAAGTGAATAGAGGCAGTGGCAATGCTTGCTTGGTGTACTTTCCATTCATTTCTATGGGACTTCAAAAAATAGCCACGCGCCCTGCTCGGTTATTTTCGGCAATCCCATAGAAATGAATGGAGGGTGGACGCATATGTGTTTCACTTTGCTGCTCCATTCAAGAGATTGATATGGGTGAAACCTGCACCTATCAGACATTGGCGGCATATCCTACAATATGCCACAATATGTGAGATGGTCCATCCCCTTTAAATATTATCTACTTTGCTGGTACTGTAAAGTGCTGCAGATTTCCCACACACAAATGAAAGCTGGCAAATCTGCAGCATGTATACCACATGTGAATATATCCCTACAGTCATAGATTCATGAACAGACTTCCTAAAAAGGTCAAAAAGTTACATCTTGATACATCACCCCCAAAGTATCATGAAAATTTCTCAGTAGTGCAGTCTAAGGCTTTGGATCTGTAATTTCAACAATCATATCTCAGCATACTAAAAGGCATTTCATACATTTCTTCTGGTAAGTCTCCTTGAAGGGCATATGCAGTATATTGTAGGAGGTTTTTGATGATGATAAAAGTCCAACATTTTGTAGTTTGTAGCTTATCTTAGAGTTAATTGTGCTAAATAAACAATCATATGTACAATATTCCTCAGCTATACTAAGAGCTGACATAGACCTCAGATTGGATTCTAAGTCAGAATCTCACTTTAATCTTTAATTTCTCTTGCCATTGTTTCTCTTTTCCTTATTATCTAAATTAATGTTTATTACCTAGATTTTAATATTATGTATGTTACAAACCATATGCTGTATAATTACTGTTTCAATAAAAGCATGAACAGGATATTTTGCAGTTAGATTGAATAGATGTTAAAAAATAAAACCTGCTGTTAGTTTGTGGCAGTTGCTGTGCAATTGTCTCACGGCTGATCTACAACTGTTGGTCAGCTGATCTCTGATGCAGACCAAGTTTGCTTGGGAAAGAGTCCTGATTGGATAGCCTTCCATTAAAAAGGTTGTCTGAGTTATGAAAAAATATATACCACTGTAAATCTGATGGGCAGCAATATATGACTAAGTTAAGCAAATTTTAGGCAAAAAATATATATATTTCCTAATTTCCCTGGTTCTCTTTTGGCCTTTGTTTACATGCAATAACAACAATCTCTGCCCCTCACCCTGCTCTGCAAAGGGAGTGAATACAAGTGCTGCAGGGATTTCCATCAATCAGATGAGGGTCAAAACCACAGAACAGTTGCAGATGTTTCCATTATACCTTATCTCTGTGTATGCTTCACTTCTGGTTTTGGCTCACAAATGCTGAAGTGTGACCAAGGCTTAAGAAAGGAATAGAACCTAGTCTGTCATATAGGGGGCTGTCCTGAGGTTGCACAAAGTGTGATTCAGATGAAAGCTGCAACAGCAAAACTCCAGTCCTTTGTCCAGAGAGAGAAGCTGGTGTTTATCTGTACAGGAACTCAGGGAGCATATTTATATTAAATTCCTCTATACAAAACATCTTGGGAAATTGCATATGTCAACTATAAAAACTGCACGTAATGTGAAAAGTACTTCTGTGAACCATTCACGAACTGCTGCAGTAAAGTACAAAGAGATTTTTGCACTAAAGTCAGCCTCTTCATTTTATACATCAACATTTGAATTGCTGAAATGTCACACAGAGAACCTGCCTTGCACCCCAAAACTCATCTACACCAAGGGCACCCCACCTAACACCAAGCAGGAGCCCCAAAGCCTGGGAATGACCACAGTGGAGAAAAGATCCGCCCCTTCCCATCACTGCACATTCCTAGGGAGCCCTGGGTAGGACAACAACCCACATCTGTGAAACCACTACCACTAGGGATGAGCTTTTTGTGTAATAACTTCAGAAATTGATTTTTACTGTAAAAAAAACATTTCCAGAACTTGAGTTCGGTTCCAAGTGGAGCTGTTTTTATGCGAAATAAGAATGCTATATTCTGAAGTTATGACACGAATCCAGCACTGGTGATATCATTCATGTCAGTTTGATGAGTTTGTTAAATAAAGATAAATCTGGTGAAATCCATAGCTTCCCACATGAATTCTCACCTTCAATTATGTTGCCTGAAGCCATTGCTGTCTCTTGGAGATTCCTGAGTCATTGCCTAGCAGCAATCCAGAAAAGCACCTACACATTTCTTTAGCTCTGTGTCTTCTGCTGTTGTAGCTGAGATCCATCCAAGCCGCTTCTTTTACATTATGAAAGAGTTTTGCCAAACATTTATCTCTATCCATCTCTACAGTGGATTGAAGTTTACTAGTTGCCTGGGACATGCATGCTGCTGCATAGCCCACAGTCTGCTGCCTTTCTTGTGACATATGCATCTAAGCTTTTCCATCATCTGCTTTATATTTTAAATTTAAGGGGTTGTCCCACGAAAAATATTCTACAGTTTTCAAACCAGCACCTGGATCTGAACACTTTTGTAATTGCTTGTAATTAAAAATTTAGCATAGCCACTGAGTTATTCAATAAAATGTATCTGTATAGAGCCACCTGCAGTTTGTTTTTCTTATTTCTTTGACCTGTTCAATGAGAAGGCCGCACATGCTCAGTTTCATCCTTCAACTGCCTCCTGAGCTGTGATAGTTAGAGCTGAGACACGCCCACTTAGATGCAGCAGAAAAGACACTCCCCTTGAGCTGTCAGCTTGATATAAATCTAGCAGAGCAATGAATGGGAGATCTCTGGATCCATGTGAGGTACAGGGTTGGTTCTTGCTTTGTTAGAAAGAGATTGTCATGTACTCTCTGATGTCTGATTTTAATTTTTTACATTAGTCATGTTATAACCCCTTTAATTAATCTATATATAGCTGCATCCCTTATACCTCCCTGTGATGCGTGCACAAATGGTTATGGGACAACAGCGTACAGACAGTAATTTCTAAAGTCAAGATAGTAGAAAGAAAGGGAATTAGTTGATATTAGCATATTAGTTTGTCCAAACTGTGGCTACTAAGCTTCTTATACAATTTGTTATTAGTGCCAGCACATTAGTTTTCACAGTTTGTCATATTCTATGACTGTTCCTCTTACAGAAATAATAGGAAAGGATTAGTAATGTCCTTAGGTTTATTTAAAATTTACAGACAATAGTTGAAATCTGTCGTTGGTTAGCATAATACTCATGTATGGCTGTAATTCAGTAATTAATTTCAAAGTAGTATCGAACTGTTCAGACATCGTCATTACATATTCCCCATACAAAGTGCACTGAGATTACCATTCCTTAATTAGTAAATGTCCTTCGCAAATCAAATCATCTCTGTAAAATGAAGTTTCTTGTAGGAGACAATACATACATTATTTGATCTGTGCTTGCAGGTCACAGATTAAAGCAACTTCATTACAACTTGGTTGAAGGGAAAAAAAAGTTAAGTGCAAATGGAACTGAAATCCAACTTTCACATATTTAACATTTCAAATTCATCAGAAAATCAATTTTAGCCCGTTCATCCACCAAAACATTTAATTAAAATCACAGAAACACACAAAGTACAAAAGGTCTTTAAACCTCATTTATTAAATGGCGGAAAGCAATTTACGGATCGTACTGTTTAAATGAATGTATTTTATACAGGAGTATAATGAAGCATAATATATCATTCTTGTCGGTATATGATCCAATGTTATCTGCATAATTCAACATCATTCCATGTTTTATAATCATTCATATGTACTATAATAAGATAAATAAAAGCTGTTGTCATCAGCTCTGTACTCCGTTACTAACAAGGTAGATGGGAGCTTTATTATCAAGTGTGTGAAAGTGCACAGGAGCTTAAACTCATGGTAATTGGTTTCCATTATTATGTGACAAAGCAAGACAAAAAAGATCAGCAAAATAAAAAAAAAAGTGAAAGGATCGTAATGGACAGCAGTACACGTGTTCCCATGAAAAACAATAAAGAGGTTATCCCATGATTAATGCAAACAATGAAAATCAGACACCATATATAGTACAGCACTTTACATGGATCTATACATGGATCCAGAGATCTCCTCATTCACTGCTCCAAATGATCTGCTAGATTTATTTCTAACTGGCAGCTCAAAGGGCATGTGCATTCTAAGGAGACATGTCCTTTCTGCTGCAGATGGTGGCAGTTGAAGGACAGAACTGAGCATGTGTGTCCACCTCAGTACGGGGACAGAAAAATAAGAAAAACAGGAAGGTTGCGCTACATAGATCTTATTGAATAACTCAGGAGTAGCTATACTAAATTTTTAATGGCATGCAATTACAAAAGTATTCAGATCCAGGTGCTGGTTTGAAAACTATAGAAATCTTTTTCATGGAAGAACCTCTTTAATGACATATTCATAGAATAGGTGATAAAATAATCTGGGAGCTGTGATGCTGGGACCCTTACCAATCACTAGAACGGGCGTTCAGAGCCCCCACTCCTCCATTCTCTTATACTGGGATCTGGACTTCACTGCAGGGGTCCCACCAGACTGCTACCTCTTGGGAAAGTCCTGGTGTAGTTGGCAACTAACCCTTGGGGTCAGAGAGACTGGTGTGAAGCACTGAGGTGTCATGTAATATTCAAAGCCAGTAAACAGGCAGAGGTCAGGGAAAGCTGTGTAAAAACATATCTTAGAAACAAGTCTATGGTCAGAGCAGGCGCCAAAGGGTCAACATGAGACACATGCTAAGGTCAAGACAGGAAGCTAGGAGTGGACAGTCAGGAGTTTGGTACATGGATAGTCAGACAGAATATTACACCTTCACTGGTAACTAGAGATTAGGAACCTAAAGTTCAGGCACCCTCCTAATAGGCAGGGTGATTTAAATACCTCGTGACAGCCAGCCATAGGCTGGGGAAACATTTGGAAGTGCACGCTCTGGCCCTTTAAAAGGTTGAGCGCAAGCCTATAGAAGAAGCCAGGAGGCCTAACAGAAGATAGCCAGGCTGCAACTCCACAAAGATGCTGGCGGCTGGGATCACCACTGACAGGAGAGTGGAACAGCAGCAGGCACAGAGAGCAGCGTGACATCCGTGACTGCAGGGGGAAGTGGGGAAGCGGCAGGCATGGACCCCAAGTGCATTTATACAATTATACATTTGTCACAGATCCTGTAGGTAGGTGAGAATATTTTTTTCCGTGTGATAGGCAGCCTTTTTAAGATAGACAGTCCTGCCTTCTTACACCTCCTGTCAACAGTTAAACAGTTGATGGTGAAGGTTGCCTTTGCCTATACATATAGTATTACATCGCAAACTTTCAAATGGATGCTCATACATGTATAAATGAATGAACATACATGTATTACATGGACAGCATTCATACACCATTTAGAGCCACTGTTGGTTAGAAGCTTTGTTCTCTGACTCAATTAAAGTGGCCCTTGAAAAAAAAAACTTAAGGTGGATCCTTGTTGTAAGTGGGTGCAAATTGACAGAAGGAAGGACAACAAAAGTAGGCAAAGTCAGCAATATTACAGTGCAGCACAAAATACTGCCTCTGCAAAACCAAATACCACAGTGCAGGACAGTACCTCTCCGCTCTCCACAGTATGAAACTGTATCATCATCCTGAGTATGGCAATACAGTTGAATTCAGGAAGGCCCCTTCTGCTGCTGGCATAAGTGCCTGCTCCTACATTAAATTAATATTCAATATAATATCATATTATTATATAATACAATTATATATAATAATATAATTAATTCTGGGAGAATCAGATCTTTATGTACTGGACTGGTGGCCAAGAGGAGGGCTTGGGCGGCCCTCTGGGCATCGGCCCACCCAAAAATTTCCCTGTAGGGTGTATGGCCAGTCAACCCATGGAGATGGGGATCCCAAGCCTCTTTGTCCTAAAAAGTCATATTGAAAAGTGTTCTTTTTGTGACACAACCCCTTTAATTACCTTACTGTTCTGCCCAAGCTTACCTCGGGTTGTGGGAAAAGTACTTAACTGTTCTGCCTAAGCTGGGCTCAGCCAGAAGTGAAGGAGGGGGCTGATTTAGATGCTGATATATCCTCAATGGTAGATACTAGAAGCATGGGACTGGTCTTATTTAAAACCTGACATTCCAAGCTTTCGTACAAGACCAGCATTATGTTAGTGTTATACAATACATTCCAGAACTCTAAGGGTTACATAGCAGCATAAATTAATATAATGCTATGTGACTCCATCAGTGCTGGGAGGTCAGGACAGGAGCTGCCGCATACTCATGCAGTCCAATGTGTGCAACTCACTTGTCTGAAAGGGGCATAAAACTTGTATTTCTCTCAGTTAAATTCCTGTTCGTTCTAAGGTATTAAGTCAAAGAGGCGGTACTATCAGCGGTTGACATCCTTTCCTCAATTAAAGTGCATACAAAGACAGCTGTCAGCCAGTGATAGGACTGCCCCCTTGACCCTAAAGAGCAAATGAGGAGGAATTTTAATAAATGAAATACAAGTTTTACTGAATCTTTTCCCATAAATATATATATCAATCAGGTCTGCTCCTCCTGCTCTATTACATGCTTCCTACAGCTCAAACACCATGTTCAACATGACAGGTTCCCTTTAATTATGTGAAAACAACTCCGATCACAGAATATATTATTCAAAAATGTAAGTTTTCTGATTATGGAAAATTTGATTACCATTAGCCGTATAGAGTTTTCATACGTCCCAGTCAAATTACATTATTTATTATCATTACTGTGTCTGCCATGTACTAGATACAGGCTTACATGTATAAAGCCCCTCAGCATATCATTGGTGCAGAGAAAAGAGACCAGCATGGACCTGGAGTGGATGCGGTGGAAAGCAGGGCATTGAACAGGTGAATATAGGGCTTTTTATATATTATAACTTTCAATCAACTTTCCTGCACTGGCAAATCCTTTTCAGCTCAAATGGCATTATTGTGTCTAAGCCTGAGCTCACTGAGAGATCCTCTGGTACTCTGGTGGACCAGTCTGAGCTTAGTTTAGTTGAATCTTAGCTAAGCTATGCAGAAAAAAAAAAAAGAGAAAGTTGGTAACTGTGATCTGCACTACATCAATCAGCTGGACCCCTAAATAACCTTAAAGAGATTATCCCATGATTAACATAAAAAAATAAGCATGGCACGTGACAATCTCTTTCTAACAAAGCTTGAACCAGCCATGTACCTGAAAAGGAGCCGGAGATCTGCTCATGGAAGCTCAGGGGCGTAAGCTTTCTCAGGAGGCATGTCCTTTCTCAGGGAGTGTGTTCTTTTTGCTGTAGCTCTCTCATTGTAACTGTCACAGCTTCTAACAGGGCTGGTGGGAATTGAAGGATGGAACTGAGCGTGTGCGTCCTTCTCAACATGATGGGCATAGAAATAAGGAAAAAAAACAAACAACAGGTGACACTATACAGATACAGTTAAATAACTCAGTGTCTATACCAGGGATCAGAAACCTTTGGCATTTCATCTGATGTGAAACTACAACTCCCACCATGCAAAAATACTAGGCTGCTTTTCTAAGTCCCATAGAAGTGAATTAAGCATTCTGGGAGTTGTAGTCTCAGAAAATCTGGAGTGTCAGAGGTTGCGGATCCCTGTTCTATACTAAATGATTAATTATCTTCCATTACAAAAACATTCAGATCTTCTGGTGGTTTGAAAAATCTTTTTTTTTTTTTTTTCTGTTGACGCTGAAACTACAATACAACTTGCTTTACACATGCAGTTTTTTAATGCAATATTATGTTTACCTGCTCAAGGCTGCAAGAAAGACGATCCAGGCACAGCCCCCAAGAGGTAAGACAAAGCCACCCCTTATCACATCACCGTTTCATTTTCCATTCTTCTGATCTCTCAAAAGAAAAAAAACAAACAATAAAAATGAATTCTGTAATAAAACGGATCCTGTAAAAAAATGATCCTATAAAATAAAGAATCCTGAGTATCCATTGTGCACATTTTGCATCAGTTTTAGCCATTTCCGTCTGAGATCCGTTCCTTTTTTTTTTTTTTTTAGACGGAGAAAAAGTACAGCTAGCTGTACTTCTTTCATGTTTAAAAAAACGTATGTCAGATGGAAATGGCTCAAACGAATGCCAAATGTGCATAACGGATGAACGGGGTCCATTTTTTTACAGGATCCCCTTTTTTTTTTCCTGTTCTTTTGACGGATCAGATGAATGGAAAAATAATGGTGATATGAACTCTCCCTAACACCAATAAATACAGAATTGAGGTAAGACAAAACCACCCCTTAAATACTCAACCAATCACATCTAACACAGTAACACCAATCCAGGGCCGGCCTTAGGGTAGATGGCGCCCTGTGCGAAACTTTCTCTCGGCGCTCCCCCCCCCCCCCCCGAGTGACAGTACTAACGTCATACAGTATAGAGCTATAAATACAGTGCAGAGATATATGAGTGATATAGGTAGGTAGAGTAAGACAGTGTATATATATATAATATATATATATATAATGTCTACACGTATTTATAGCTCTCTACTGTCCTATATCACACTATATATCTCTGCACTGTATTTATAGCTTTCTATATTGAAATGTAACCTAATATAGCGCACATACCTCTTAATCCAGTGACGTCTCCTCTCATGTAGATCTTCTCTTTTCTCATCTTTCTCCTTTCAGACCAGACGCCATTTTTCAGCATTTCTCATCTCTGCAGTTTGACAAAAAAAAAATCTTAGTTTACAGAGTGTCCTAAATAACTGCGCCCAGCAAATAGCTGTCCTGTAATAGTGTAAACATAACGCTCCCCAGAAATAACTGCGCTGATACTGTGCCAGGGTGCCCCCACAGTAATAGTGTCCCCAAAGTCCGCAACTAATAATTCTCTGCCAGAGTGCACTTGTTAGTAATAGTGCCCCCAACAGTACTAATGTCCCCACTGTGCCCCAGAAGTAATAATGCTTCCAATGTACCAGTAAGAAGTGCCCCCCAATAATGTGCCAGAAGTTCCCCCCATTGATTCCGCCCCAAAATCATGTGCCTTAAAAAAGTGTCCCACCCCCATAGATTGCCCCCCAAATTATGTGCCAGTAAGAAATGCCCCAGTGCCCCATGTGCCAGTAAGAAATGCCCCAGTGCCCCCCATGTGCCAGTAAAAATGCCCCCCCAGTGCCAGTAAAATGCCCCCAGTGCCCCCATGTGCCAGTAACATGCCCCCAGTGCCAGTAAAAGTGCCCGCATGTGCCAGTAAAAATGCCCCAGTGCCCGCATGTGCCAGTAACAATGCCACAATACCCCCATGTGCCAGTAACAATGCCCACAATACCCCCATGTGCCAGTAAAATGCCACTATGTGCCAGTAAAAATTGCCCCCCAGTGCCCCCTTGTGCCAGTAAAAATGCCCCCAGTGCCAGTACAATGCTCCCCAGTGCCCCCATTGCCAGTAAAAATGCCCCCAGTGCCAGTTAAAATGCTCCCATGTGCCAATAAAAATGCCCCCAGTGCCCCCCTTGTGCCAGTAAAATGCCCCCCAGTGCCCCCATGTGGCAGTAAAATGCCACTATGTGCCAGTAAAAATGCCCCCAGTGCCCCCCTTGTGCCAGTAAAAATGCCCCCAGTGCCCCCCTTGTGCGCAGTAAAATGCCCCCCAGTGCCCCCCTTGTGCCAGTAAAAAGCCCCCCAGTGCCCCCTTGTGCCAGTAAAATGCCCCCATGTGCCAATAAAAATGCCCCCATAAAAAAAAATAAACACTTACTTACCTCCATGGAGCCGCAGCGATGCGATGCAGGCCTCTTCCGGCCTGTGTCCCGCGCTGTACGGGCTCAGGCGGCGCGATGACTCATCGCGCCGCCTGAGCTGGCTCTGATAAGGCTGCAGGCCTAGGGCCTGCAGCCTATCAGAGGAACGGGCAGGGAGATGCCTCTCCTCCCCTGCCCCGCATCTCCAAAGCAGACTATGGAGATGAGCGCTTCCACAAGGGAAGCGCTCATCTCCCTCTGCCCCACCGCCGCCCCCCAACTGTGCGGCACTTGCAGGCACGGCCGGGCCATTAAGGGGGCGCTCTGGCAGGGCGCCCCCTTAATGGCCCGGAGTGAAGCGCCCTGTGCAACCGCACGGGTCGCAACACCCCAAAGGCCGGCCCTGCACCAATCAATCCTGACTGAACTTTGCCCAGAATTTGACCATGCCTCTGGTTGCTTGAATGCCACAATATCTAAAATGAGAAAGTTATAAGCCTATGGGACTTTGAAAATGCAAAAGCCTTTTCTGGCTCCAAACGGGTTAAAATGAGGCAACTTTAGACCTGCTGATAATATATACAGAAGAAAATCTAGCACTCTATTAATTAAGCTGTGTACTACATTCACAAAGTTGAGACAGCACAGCCCAGAGCACAGCCTGTTCTTTAAAAGCGTTAGCTAAATCAGAATGCGCTTCAAAACACGTGGTTCTTGTGACCTTAGAGGCTTGGATATTATTTCTGAGCATGACACACTCATATATTTATTTGCTTCCTTCTCTTTCCCGATCAGTGTTATGGGAAGACATTCATTTTCAACTTCCTAAAGGGATTGCTGCTCAACCTTGACTCATTGCAAAAAAGCTAAAGCTAAATCCCTGGTGTGATGTTGATGCATAGTAATAAAGGTAACATGCAGTACAAAAATTTATGGAAAGCAAACAGCTGTAAACTCCATCCTTCAGGCGACTAGCCATCTTCCAACACTTCCAATTAGCTGCATCCCTACTGACCACTTCCGCGGGGTACAAGAAACTGCATGACAGAAGAGGATTTGTAGTCAGAGTCAAGCTTGTTAAAGGAATAGAAAGGTTAACATCCCTAGGACAGAGAAATAGCATATGCAGCATTATAAAACCAGTAAATAAATGAACCTTCAGCATTTCCAGAATAAGCCAGCAGCTTTCAGGTCAGTTACACTACTCCTGCCCTTTACAGATCATAACTGTTAACTGCAATAACTTATTATATGAGTTCCGGCTCCATTGTTATCTCCATGGTGGTCTTCATTGTGGTCTCCATTGAGGTGAGTTTCGAAGTATAAAGGTAGGAGTTCTGAAGTAAAGGAACTGAGATGAATCTCTCTGTTTATAACAGACTTTCTAATGCTACATCCTAAAACTTCTACAAATCATATGTAACATGATCAGCTAATTTTTTGTAAGTGTACTGACCATGAGCAACTTGAAACACAGACAAATTTGGGACTGTTGGAAACTAGGTATTGCCCACCAGCATCACCCTGGTCCTTCCCAGCGGTACAACCATCAGAGTTGTATTTGGCCTGTCCACTGCGTGTTCGGGCTGCAGACTCGCTCTCATCTGCAGTACTCTCTGCCCGCATGTGTATGCTTCAAGCTCCTAAACATCCAGTACGTGCACATCCTAATCTGTCCCAGCCTGCCTCGCCAGGGTTTTTTCCCTGTGGGAAGGTGCCTGAGCAATAGGTTCTCTAGCTGTCTGGTGTCTGCCTATGAAGATAGCAGTGTGAAGAAAATGAGGGGTTTTGGAAGGGTATATAAAAAAAATCAGATCTCTGCATAAAATGTAACCTATAAGGATGTTTTTTAATACTGTACTTAGATTAAATAAAAATTGAGTTAACTATTGCAATCCTAAGCTATATAATGATAAAATGCATTATGCATAATTAGGTTTTGACCATTCAACCAACCAGGACCTCCAAAATAATTGTTATTATTCTCTGAGACTTAAATATTGATTACCTACTCTTAGGCTTCATTCAGACGGCCGTAGTGTTTTGTGGGTCCGCAAAACACGGATTCCAGCTGTGTGCATTCCACAATTTGCCGCGGAAGGGAACCATCTTTTGTGGCCCCAGACCCGTTCATTCAGCCATCTGAATGGGCCCTTAAAATATGTTATCAGTATCAGATTGGTGTGGATCCAACTCCCAGCTTTCAGCAGATAGAAGGCTCACGCTGCACTGGAAGCAGCCGTACACTATGTAGTGGCCAGGAAATGAACTGCAAGCTCTGTCCCATTTACTTGACTTGGCCAGCCACTATACAGTCAGCAGAACTGTGCTAGTTTGTTCTGGCATGCCATGGCTTAATCTGACCTGATCAACTTATTGGTGTAAGTGCCTGGAGATGGACAATTACAATCTGATATTGATTACTTACCGTATTTTTCGCCCTATAAGACGCACTTTTTCCCTCCAAAAGTAGGGGGGGAAAGCGGTGCGTCTTATAGGGCGAATACAAGTGAGCGCTTCCATAAGGAAGCGCTCACTTGTACGTAGGGACCCCCATCAGACCTCAGATCAGCCCACCCAGCCACTTATAAAAGCCTTACTTACCTGTCCTGCGCTGCCGCTGTCCTCCGGTCCCGCGCTCCACTCTTTTCCCTGCCGGCGCGCACTATGACCTGACGCTGCAGCGGCAGCGCAGGACAGGTAAGTAAGGTTTTTATAAGTGGCTGGGTGGGCTGATCTGAGGTCTGATGGGGGCACAAGACGCTGCTCTGAGGTCTGATGGGGGCACAAGATGCTGCTCTGAGGTCTGATGGGGGCACAAGACGCTGATCTGAGGTTTGATGGGGGCACAATATGCTGATCTGAGGTCTGATGGGGGCACATTCTGCTGATCTGAGGTCTGATGGGGGCACATACTGTTGATCTGAGGTCTGATGGGGGCACATTCTGCTGATATGAGGTCTGATGGGGGCACATACTGTTGATCTGAGGTCTGATGGGGCACATTCTGCTGATCTGAGGTCTGATGGGGGCACATTCTGCTGATCTGAGGTCTGATGGGGGCACATTCTGCTGATCTGAGGTCTGATGGGGACACAGTAGGCTGATCTGAGGTCTGATGGGGGCACAGTGGGCTGATCTGAGGTCTGGTGGGCGCACAGTGAGAGGGTATGGGGGCACAGTGGGCTGATCTGAGGTCTGTTGGGGGTCTGATATGGAGGGCTGATGGAGTTCTGACATGGAGGGCTGATATGGGGTCTGATGTGATGTCCTGAAATTTATGGGCAGTCTGATAAGATGATCTGATGAAAAATATTTTTTTCTTATTTTCCTACTCTAAAACCTAGGTGCGTCTTATGGGCCGGTGCGTCTTATAGGGTGAAAAATACGGTATCTTAAAAATAAGCTATCAATATTTAAATCCCTTTAAAGCAATGACCACTCAAGCTCCATGGATAATAAATATTACTGTAATGCTTTCATCTCCCTAGACCACTGCCACAGACCGGGGGCCCAGGCAGACCTCCGGGACATCTGGCAAACAGGACACAGGCAGAAACAGACCAGGGATGTAATAAAAAAACATGACAGTACTGAAAAGAAGGTTAGGCAATACTGGTAGTTCTACCACAGAACCAAGTACACTGGCAGACCAGAGGCAAAACCCAGGAGGGTGAAGAGCCAGTGAGCCCCGTTCTTCACAGAGTGTATAGTTACCAGATAACAAGAACTACAAACAAACAATACAAGTGTCAGTTCACACCAATCACACCCCAAACAAGCACACCCCAAACAATGACAAGCATACACAGGATAACTGTTTCCAGTACAAGGTTACAGGCAGCCAGCCTCCACAACAACAAGGAGTGACAGAACCGCACAGTGATACAAACACGAATGCATCCATACTCAGACCCTGTTCACACAAGGCCCCAGCCAGCACGTATCACAGAACCAGCATACATGGGAACACCCACCGCCAGTACACAAGGTGCATGCAGCCAGGCTGCTCGGCACTGGTGACAAGAGCCAGAGAGATATGGACATGGGGAGAGACAAACACAGGCAACAGTTCGCACACAACACCACAGCCAGCACACAGTCCCAAGCAACCAGCATACACAGGTTTCAGCCTGCAGCCAGTACGCGAGAGAGCCTGCAGCCAGCCTGCTCGGCCACAACTGTCACAGTGAACCGCATTGTGACAACCACTAGAAAGACTAGCTGATAAGCCACTCTAGATCTCCAGAAATATTACAGGAACAGTACCCTCTAACACCCTAACTCATCCTCTATAAAAATGTGTATGAAAGTTTCCTGCATAATCTAATGGGAGAATTTTTATATCACTGTTGTAAAATTCTTTTTTGCGTGTTCAAATTTTGTGTGTGAGAAATCATACTTATGTATTCATGAAAAAATGATAACCACATACAGTATACGGCTGTGTAAAAAAAAGTCATATATGCAGTGGCGTACATAGAGAAGTAAGAGCCCCATAACAAAGATCAAACCAGACCCCCCACACAGGACAGAAGGGTTTCTGCCTAAACCGTTTTCAATGACCCTTGGGCCATTTTTCCACTGCCTCATTTGCTAAAAGTTGTTCCTTTAGAGGGTAGAGTCCTGACCAAGTTTCCAGTTTCTCCAGTAGAAGAGGGGATAATCCCAACTAAGACTGGGCCCCCTCTTGCCCTGGGCTCCATAGCAGTTGCATGGTCTGCCGCTATGGTAGTACATTCCTACATATATGTATGGGAAGTGGCGTAGCTATAGGGGTCGCAGCGGTCGCAGTTGTGACCGGGCCCCTAAGCCAGGGGGGCCCCGAGGACCCCCTTGCCACTCGCAGGGCCGCACCGCCAGTTAGCCAGGTGCGACACGGCCCTGCGCACAGATGGGGGCGGCGGCGGGGCAGAGGGAGATGAGCTCTTCCATTGTGGACGGCGATACAGATGCCTGTATTGTACTGCGGGGCAGGGGGAGGGAGAGGTGTCTCCCCTGCCCGTTCCTCTGATAGGCTGCAGGCACTAGGCCTGCAGCCTATCAGAGGCCGGCTCAGGCGGCGCAATGACGTCATCGTGCCGCCTGAGCCATACAGCGCGGGACACAGGCCAGAAGAGGCCTGTATCGCATCGCTGCCAACCTGAGATAAGTATTAGTGTTAATTTTTTTTTACTGGCACTGGGGGCATTTTTACTGGCACATGGGCGGGGCATTTTACTGGCACTGGGGGCATTTTTACTGGCACATGGGGGCACTGGGGGCATTTTTACTGGCACATGGGCACTGGGAGCATTTTACTGGCACTGGGGCATTTTTACTGGCACATGGGGGCACTGGGGGCATTTTTACTGGCACTGGGGGCATTTTTACTGGCACATGGGGGTACTGGGGGCATTTTTACTGGCACATAGGGGCACTGGGGGCATTTTTACTGGCACTGGGGGCATTTTTACTGGCACATGGGGGCACTGGGGGCATTTTACTGGCACATGGGGGCACTGGGGGCATTATTACTGGCACATGGGGGCACTAGGGGGCATTTGTTACTGGCACATGGGGCACTGGGGGCATTTCTTACTGGCACATGGGGGCACTGGGGGGCATTTCTTACTGGCACTGGGGGCATTTCTTATTGGCACTTGGGGGCATTTCTTTATGGCATGGGACACTGGGGGCATTTTTACTGGCACTGGGGGCATCTTTCTGGTATATGGGGACACTGGGGGGCATTTCTTACTGGCACTGGGGGCATTTCTTATTGGCACTTGGGGGCATTTCTTTATGGCATGGGGGCACTGGGGGCATTTTTACTGGCACTGGGGGCATTTTTCTGGCACATGGGGGCACTGGGGCATTTCTTACTGGCACATGGGGGCACTGGGGGCATTTCTTACTGGCACATGATTTTTTTGGGGGGAATCAATGGGGGGAACTTCTGGTGCATTATTGGGGCATTTCTTACTGGCACATAATTTGGGGGGCATCTATGGGTGGGGAGCACCTCTTACTGGCACATTATTGGGGTGAAATTTTGGGGCCACTTCTTACATTGAAAGCATTATTACTTCTGGGGCACAATGGGGACATTAGTATTGTTGGGGGCACTATTACTAACAAGTGCACTCTGGCAGAGAATTATTAGTTGGGACTTTGGGGAGCACTATTACTGTGGGGGGCACTATTACTGTGGGGGCACCCTGGCACAGTATCAGCGCAGTTATTTCTGGGGGACGTTATGTTCACACTATTACGGGACACTATTTGCTGGGCGCAGTTATTTTAGGACACTGTGTGCCAATAATTATTGAAGGGCACTATCTGTGTGGTACTAGCGGCACTGTACTGGGGGTGGTAGGATGATTTGTCCAGAAGACGGGAGGATGATAGAAAAGTAGTAAACTAAGATTTTTTTCTGTCAAACTGCAGAGATGAGAAATGGCTGAAAAATGGCGTCTGGTCTGAAAGGAGAAGATGAGGAAAGAGAAGATCTACATCAGAGGAGACGTCATTGGATGTACGAGGTATGGGGCGCTGTATTAGGCTACATTCACACGAACATTGTGTTTTGCAGTCTGCAAATTGCGAATCCGCAAAAAAAGGATGATGTTCCGTATGGCATCCGTTTTTTTGCAGATCCACTGTAACAATGCCTATCCTTGTCCCCAAATGGACAAAAATAGGAATGGACATACAGATGCGGACAGCACACAGTGTTCATTTAAGTGAACGCAACTGAGCCGCAAAATATGCAGATCGGAGGCCGCAAAAACAACCGTGGTGTGAATGTAGCCTTACCCTGTATGTTCTGTAGTGATATACGTAATGTTAGGAGGAAAAAGGTTAGGGTGAGAATTTGGCATGGGGGGTCAATTTTTGACTTTGCCGGCAGAAAAGCTAGGTGCACCAGCGCTGGGGGGTGCCCAAGCTGAACTCTTGCACCAGGGCCCATGAGCCTTTAGCTACGCCCCTGTGTATGGGCTTCTCAGGGGTGGACATACCGCCTGTGCAGCAGGTTCAGCTGCACATGGGCCCAGAGAGGGAGGGGGGGCCTTCCCAGTGCCAGCAGAGGTGTGGGGGATGGAGCCCTGATTAGGACTTACAGTCAATCTGCTGCCGTTCTCCCTATACTCCATAGATGAAGGACCTGCGATGACATCATAATCATGTGATCTTTTCAACACTGGAAGTGGTGATAGGACCTGTGATGAGGTCACCATCATGTGACCAGTGCAGAGAAAGGCAGCGCTGAGCAGTGGAAACCTGTGATGCCATGTAAGTGCCAGAGACGTGCTGGGAGAGGTGGTTCTCCTCATTATACCTCCTTTCTGCTTAGTGATAGGAAATATGTTATTTAATTGGGACTGTAGGGGCTGAAGGGGGGGGTGTTAGTTACATGGGACTGTATGTTACAGAATATTGGGGGGAGATGACTGGTGATATTTACATGGGAATGGATATTATAGAAGTCTGGTGGGTAAGGAGTGATGTTATTTACATGGGACTATGTGTTGGAGGGACTGAAGGAGGGGATTTATGTTGTTTACATGGGACTGCATCATATAGAAGACTGTTGGGAGAGGACTGGTGTTATTTACATGGGACTGTATCATATATAAGACGGGTGGGAGAGGACTGGTATTATTTACATGGGACTGCATGGTATAAAAGACTGGAGGGAGAGGAGTGATGTTATTTACATGGGACTGCATGGTATAGAAGACTGTAAGGAAGAGAGGTTATTTACATGGGACTGTATCATACAGAAAACTGGTGGGAGAGGACTGGTGTTATTTACATGGGACTGCATGGTATAGAAGACAGGAGGGAGAGGAACAGCATTATAATTTATGGGAGCACTACAGAGAATATTATAACTCTAGGGGGTACGGCAGGAGGCATTATAATTACAGGGGGCACTGCAGGGAACACTATAAATACTGTGGGCACTGGTAGCGGGCATTACTACTACTGGGGGCTCTATAGGAGTGCCTTATAGATTGGCCTTATTTCTATTAGGGGCGCCTTATTAGTACTTAGGGCACTGTAGGGAGCCTCATTACCACTGGGGGTACTATAGGGGGGGTGACTTCCGCCTAGCAGTGAGCCCGGTGACGTCACTGGCACTAATGGATAGGCTTTAGCGCCGCCCTAGCCTGTAAAGCTGCCCATCAGTGCCAGTGACGTCTCCGTTTAGCAGTGTAAAAAACAACCCAGGGCAAGTGAGAACGTCGGAGTATGAAATGTCAGAGGGGCTAAGTGGGGGTATAAAGGGTTATGTCCAGGGGAGGTCGGGGGGGCCCAGGTACATTCCTTGCAAAGGGGCCCTCTGCTGTCTGTGTCCGTCCCTGTCTCACATTGTAATGTCTTCTAATATCCCATAATAATAGCCTGGAGATGCTGGGCGCTGTGGTTCTCCTATAGTCACTTTGTAATGTCTTCTAATATCCCATAATAATAGTCTGGTCATGCTGGGAGCTGTGGTTCTCCTGTATTCTCACATCGTAATGTCTTCTAAGATCCCATAATAATAGCCTGGACATGCTGGGAGCTGTGGTTCTCTTAAAGTCATGTAATATCTTCTAATATCCCATAATAATAGCCAGGACATGCTGGGAGCTGTGGTTCTACTATATACTTGCATTGTAATGTTTACAAATATCATCCCATAATAACAACCTGGATATGCTGGGAGCTGTGGTTCTCCTATATACTCACATTGTAATGTCTACAAATATCATCCCATAATAACAGCCTGGACATGGTGGGAGCTGTGGTTCTTATATATACTCACATTGTAATGTCTACTAATATACCATAATAATGACATGCTGGAACATGTAGTTCTCTTATACAGGGCCCTCCTCTTCACATTTATTGAAGGGGTTTTCAAGGCTTTTAATATTGATCTCCTATAGGACCTCAGGGTAGGTCATCAATATCAGATCGGCGGGGGTCCGACACATGGCATTACCGCCGATCAGGTGTATAAAGAGAAGGTATGCGCCGTGCCGTCTCCTGTCTCTCTCTCTGCTCGCAAGCCAGGCAATGTTTTTTTTGCTAATAAACACTGCTAGGCGGAGGCATCTGTCCACCAGTGTTCCCGATGACGTCACCTGCTCTGATGGGCATTTTAAAAGCTAGGGCAGAGCTAAAGCCCTCCCATCATTGTCGGTGACGTCACCAGACTCACTGCTAGGCGGAAGCCGCCACCTTACTCTATGGAGAGCCTTGTACGTCACCGGATTGCCATAAAATGCCTTTGCCCTGCGCAATTCAGCTCAGGGCAAAGGAGAACATTGGAGCATGAAATACTCATACTGTAGTCAGGGGGCCAAATGGCATGGTAAAATGCTCTGTCAATGGGGGAGGGGAGAAGAAAGGGTAAAATTCAACTGCCAATCGGGAGGTGTGGAAACAGGGAAATGCTGCTGCCAATGAGGGAGGCATGAGAAGAAGTACAATGTTGCTGCCTTGTGTTATTTGGGGAGGCACTTTGTGCTGCAGTGTGCTGTTTGTTTGGCACTGCTGGAGAGACGTGTTGGGTTGCACTGGATGCATTTAAATCCCAATCCGGTCTTTGATGTAAAGTCTGTACGGTGCAAGTGTCAGGACATCCACATGACCACTCCATCTGTATCAGCTGGTACCTTCTGCTCCCTCGCTGGTCACAAGAGAGAGAACTCTTTAGACAAATCCAGAATAAGAAGCCGGTGGCCGACCTGAACAGGGGCATCATCTCCTCCCTGCTACTACTACACCTGCTGGACTTGATCAAGATCTGCTCTGCAGGTATGCTCTGCACAGACACCAAGGATGCTCTTTTATTCTGTGCACTATAAATTTATGGCACAGCTGGAGAGTCATTTTAGTGCAGGGTCAAAAGCTGGCCTGCAACCTAGAAGATGCCAGAACCCAGTGCTGGGGCACAAGGGGCATTAATATTTATTGAAAGGGCACAAGGGGCATTAATAATAAGTACAATAAGTAACATTAACTACAATATTTGTGAGCACCTTGTCATGCAGTAAGTACAGTAATAGGGGAAGATTGGGAACAGAATTGGGGGAAACGGCAGGATGGGGCTTGGGAAAAGTAGGGTGGATGATGGAAAAGTGAGGAGCCGAACATGTCTCTGTTGCAATCTCTGTAGACACAATTCTTAGAAGGAACAAGTCATCATGGTGGTTCCAGATGGACAAGACAGGAAAGTGAAGGATTCCAATCAGAAACTTCACCTGTAAGTGACTGGATATAACTGCAGTGTGATCACTTCTATGTTCTGCCGAGCTTTGTGTTACACTGTGTTATAGGCTTCCGTGATACATGCCTACATAGAATTCTGTTATGGTCCCTGGTGGCGAAATCCATAACCGGTTTCTTGGATAACTAGAATCGGAACCTGTACGCCGAACTTGAAAACACAACTTCGCTCATCACTAGTGTTGCAACCATTGCATCACCATATTTAAACTCTTGATAACGTAATTATTACTCTTGGCTTGTACCTTGAGAGGATCATTTCTTCCATCATGTCTTTCATGCAGATGCCTTAACCCTTTCCATTACTAACACGATATGGGTTACAAAGACTTATCTAGTTCTTCAGTATGATGCTGGAGTTCACTCTTCAAGACTACACTATAAAGGCAAGTTCCATGCTCTGGCTCCCTTCTGTACAGGGTAACCAATGTCTCTATAATGTCCTTCAATCAGCACAGACTTCAGGCTTTTTTATCAGTAACCATCATGTCCTGTACGTGTAGGGGTTTTGTATCAGACCTGCTGGGAAGATCACACTGGGCCCTCCAGGTTCTGGCCTACGAAGAACTGAAAATGGATTATAAGCATTTAAATCCACCCAGTTGCACAAAACTGGTAATAACCCATCTCAATATCTGTGTATTGTTTCGAATGTTAGATCTTATAAGCAGTGGAGTAACCATCACATTCACACGAGGTGCGACCGACCGGGAGGGGTAGTGTGACCGTCCAGATTTATACTGCCAGGTTCAAATGTATCTGCATCCTTAGTAGACATCAAGGTGGATAACAGTAATGTAGAGGGACACAAAGGGGGCATTATTATTGTATGGTGGAATATCAGAGGGGGTAATTATTATATGGAGCGCATAGAGGGAAATAATTATATTGGGGCACATATTACATTATTATTGTATGAGGCACAATGGGGACCATTACTAGTTTGGTGGCACTTTTACTGTGTAGAGCTACAAATGGGCACTATTACTGTGAAAATAGCCACAGTCAGCAGGGGCTGAGTTTGCTCTCTGATATATTCTGCACGTCACGTTAAAAAAACACAGACAAAAAAAAAAAGTGGTTTTTTTTGTTGTTTTATCTCAGTGATACAAATCCATTTCATACAGCTGTGTGGAACCATTCTGTGTGTCACAGTTCAGCTGTCCAGTCACCACAAACCACAATCCGTATTTTCTGTCCAGGTGACCCATACTGTACGTCACGTAATTAAAAAAGGTCTTTTGCTCTCACTGATACAGCTACATTAGAAAAATCTGAGTGAGACATTTGTCTCGGTTGCACTTAAGCAGACCAAGTCTGCCTAATTTAATAGTTTCAGTGTAATTGCTCCATACTGCACGGTACGTAATAAAATACGTAATTTTGCTCTAACTTATCCACCTATATATTAACTTGTTCAGATTGAACAAGTTTGTGGGTTTCAGTACAGCAGTCCCATTTTTTTTTTGTGTATATAATACACTTATATACAGAAAATGTTGAACCCCAGGGCTAAGGGTCGAGGACGAGGGCGTGGGCATTCAATTACTACAGGGGACAGAGGCCGTGGTCCTGGGCAGGGTGAGACAGTACCTGCTGATGAGGGAGCAGGGGAACGCCGCAGAGCTACACTCCCTAGCTTCATGTCTCAACTTACAGGGACACGTGGTAGAGGACTGTTGAA
>ONZH01024888.1:0-47349 GCA_900303285.1 Rhinella marina | reverse complement strand
TGCGACAGGGACACAGAAGGCGGCCCTCATGGTCATGACGGGAGAGGGGGGGGGACGACGACAATCCCATTCTCTCATTAAGTGTTATGGATGTGGTAAACCAGGCCACTACAAGAAAAATTGCCACAGCAGACATTTGTGGCAGCAACAGCAGATTCGCAAAAACAAGTTCGCAATAGTCCCACAGCAACAGCTGCCATAGGCACCGGTCTCCCATGGTGGGCAGCGTGGAGATGGGTCAGCCTAAGACATAGGCAAGCCAGATCCACATGCCAAAGACCTCAAACCTTTCATGGCGCTCTCTACACCCTCCTCTTGTGGTCCTGCCCCCATGGTACAACTCAATGTGGGAGGTGAGCAGTGCACCTTTCTTGTGGATACTGGTGCAGGCCGAAGTGTACATCGACATGCAGATATACCTGACCCTGATTTTGTGGATGATACATCATCCGTTTCATGTGTGGGCATTGATGGTAGGTGTAGATCCTCACCCCTCACCAAACCACTCACCGTAGCCCTAGGACCACAGCCCTCCTCCTCCATGTTGTCCAGATTTGTAGTCTCTTCTACGTGCCCACTGAATCTGCTGGGAGCTGATCTACTGCAGAAAATTGGGGCAATCATTCAGTTTCACCCTGATGGTACGGTGACACTGTCTATGCCCCTGCAGCCTGAGGAAGCAGTACTGATTGCTGCTTCCATTTCCCAAGAGCTCCCTACCCCCTCTGCCAAGGAGGTGCTCCAATCGGTGGAAGCACAGATTCCTCAACATTTGTGGTCAAAAGGACCCCAGGACATTGGCCGGTTGCGCATGCAACCCATCATGGTTCACCTGAAGCCTGGGGCAGTCCTGCCCCGGAAACCCCAGTATCCGCTGTCCATAGCTCAGATGGATGCTGTCACTCAGCAGCTCTCAGAGTATCTTCGAGTGGGGGCTATTGTACCCATTACCTCCCCCTACAATACATCTCTGTTCCCAATCAAGAAGAAGGGGAAAAAAGGGCAACCAGCTACCTACAGGATGGTACACGACCTAAGGGCTGTCAACGAGGCTACCATCCTAGAAACTCCAGTGGTACCTAATCCACACACCCTCTTATCCTTGATACCAGTTGACACCCAAAGGTACACTGTGATAGATCTGGCCAATGCCTTCTTCTCTGTTCCTTTGCATCCAGACTGCCAGTATTTATTTGCTTTCACTCACGCTGGGTCCCAGTACACATGGACAGTGATGCCTCAAGGAACTCAAAACAGTCCCACTCAGTTCAGCAAAGCTATGTCATCCATCCTGGATGAATGGAAACTATAGCACCCAGAAGTGGCCCTCCTACAATACGTGGATGACCTATTGGTGTGTGCAAAGTCTTGGGACCTATGCCACCAGGCGTCTCTCTTTCTCTCTTGTTGTTTCTGGCTGACCAAAGATGCAAAGTGTCTATGGATAAAGTCCATTGGTGTGAACTCAAGGTTACATTCCTTGGCCACTGTCTAAGCCCAGGAGCCAAGCACCTAACTGAGGACCGGAAAAAAGCCATCCTTGACATTGCAGAGCCTGCCACTCCCCGTCAACTCCAAGCATTTTTGGGCCTAGTCTCATACTGTAGGCCTTGGATCTTGGACGCCTCTATCTTGATGCAACCCTTGTACGACTGTATCACACACTCTCCGTTTTACCTCACACAGGAGGTCAATGAGTCATTTTTACAGTTCAAGACTGCAGTGTCCTCTTTGCCGGCCCTGGGTATCCCAAACTATGACCTTCCTTTCAGGTTGTATGTGATGGAGAGAGAAGGCCATGCAACGGGAGTCCTCATACAGAGTCATGGAGGCTGAAACAGACCTTTGGGTTACTACTCTGCCCGTTTGGATCCAGTAGCCAGAGGCTCTCTTTCATGCATCAGAGCCATACATGCTTGCCACCTGCTACTGGACAAGACCTCTGACCTTGTTCTGGGACATCCCTTGCAAGTCTTGGCGCCTCATGATATCTCTACCATTCTACAACAAACGCAACCCATCTCTCAGCTGCACGTCATCTTCGCATGCAGTATTCACTACTGCTACCTGACACAGTCACAATCTCCAGGTGTCATGTCCTCAACCCTGCATCACTTCTCCCCTTTCCTCAAGGGGGGATGGAAGAAGGAGGAAGACATGAAGGTACAGAAGAAGGAGGATATGAAGATGAAGACCCTGATTTGTCATAGGATCATCATGACTGCTTGGAGCTCATTAAGCAGGAAACTGAACCACTGGCTAACATTTCAGAAACTCCTTTGCTGGACCCCCAGCTCTCACTCTTTGTGGATGGGTCCAAGTTTGTGGATGATCAGGGAAGGTATCACACTGGGTTCGTGGTGACCTCCTCACATGAAGTTATCAAGGCTCAGGCCTTACCACCGGATATGTCTGCACAGGAGGCAGAACTCATAGCCCTTACAGAGGTGTGTAAACTCTCCCAGGACACCATGGCAAATATCTACACGGATTCAAGATATGCCTTCGGAGTGGCCCATGATTTTGGACCCATATGGAAAAGCAGGAACTTCATTACTGCGAATTGCACTCCTATCAAGAATGCAAAATCAGTGGAGGAGCTGATGGAGGCTCTGGCCCTCCCCCAGCAAGTGGCCATACTGAAGGTGAAAGCCCACACTAAGGCAGACACCCAAGAGTCTAAGGGCAATGCACTAGCAGATGAAGCTGCAAAGAAGGCAGCCATGGAGGAAAGGGAAGAAGCAATGGCTCTGGTGGTGCAGACCAGATCCAAATCTGCAGAGGACAAATCTACAGCTTGCTTGCTCCCCATAACCAAGGAGAGACTTCAAGACATGCAAGAGAAAGCATCGGATGAAGAAAAAAGAATATGGAGTGAGAAAGGAGTAGACATGGTGAGTGATACAGACTGGATCTGGAAGAAAGGACATCTGCTCTGTTTACCAAGAAGCCTGTATCCTGTGGTGGCATCTTGGGCCCATGGGCCGACGCACCAGAGTAAGACTGCCATGAACAATCTGATATCCTCCATCTGGCTTGCTCCTGGCATATCCATGTTCATAGCCAGACATGTCAACAGCTGTTTGATCTGTGCCAGCTGCAACCACGGAAAAATGGAAAAAGTTCCATTAAAGTGTTCACCTAAACCTCTCTACCCCTTCCAAAGGATCCAGGTTGACCACATACAGATGCCGCCTACACAGGGGTTCCAGTATGCCCTAGTGGTCATAGACATGTTCTCTGGATTGCCTGAAGAATCTGACTGCCAAGACTACTGCCAAGAAGTTACTGAATGAAATAGTCTACAGATACAGGGTACCTGAAACTATAGAGAGTGATCAAGGAACTGCTTTTACTGCGGATGTGGCCCAGAGAT
The DNA here is from genome assembly GCA_900303285.1 of Rhinella marina. Lineage (NCBI taxonomy): Eukaryota > Metazoa > Chordata > Amphibia > Anura > Bufonidae > Rhinella > Rhinella marina. The sequence goes on along the minus strand of ONZH01024888.1, from coordinate 43,973 downwards.
CTGGGAGGCCCTAGAGACCCAAATGGCCTTCCATATGCCATACAGACCGCAAAGCTCAGGAAAAGTCGAAAGAATGAACGCAACACTAAAGCTGAAGATGCTGAAGATGGCCCAGGAAATTGGGAAACCTTGGCCAGAAAGTCTGTCCATAGCTCTGTTCAGTGTGAGACATACCCCGAGGGGTAAAGAGAAACTGTCCCCCTTTAAAATACTGTTTGGCTGTGCTCCTAGACTAGGCCAGTATTTCCCTGAACAGTTAGGCTTGCAACATGATTGCTTGTCTTCTTATGTGTCTGCTTTATGTACACATCTCACTGATCTACATTTTCGAGTTTTCTCTTCCCTTCCAGACCCAGAGCGTATCCCTGGCACACATAACCTGCAACCAGGAGACTGGGTGATGGTGAAGAAGCACGTCAGAAAAATCCTAGAACCTCGATTTGAAGGTCCATTCCAGGTTCTGTTGACGTCTCCCACCTCTGTGAAACTTGAAACAAAGAAAACGTGGACCCACGCCTCCCACTGCAAGCGAGTGAAGTTCCCCCTGGTGGAAGAGAAGCCAGAGGCTGATCCATCACAATGATATCCTTTCTTGTGATCTTAGCAGCAGGGGGGGCACTGGGGGAAAATGTGGGGAGACAATATTTACTCTTTGGTTTAATACCACAGCACCAATGCAGATATTTGAATTTGATTATTGTAGTGTAGGCTATTGTCCCTCCTGGAGTACATCCCAGGAAAATGCGCAGTACTACTTGTGTGTCACGAGACCAGGGAATGAATGGTGCCACAGCTGGCATGATGTGCTGGTGAACACAGGGCCTGACTGGGGATACTGTCCCAAAGAAGGACAGGAGCAAGTAGACAAACAGGGCCATTCCCTTTCCAGCAGAGTAACATTGGCAGTGAAAGGAAACTGCCTTCCTACTCAGTTCACGAAGAGCAGGTGCCAGACCCTCATATTGACCGTGACTAACCCCCCACTGACTGACATGAGTTTATATATTTTGGGAAGGTATACCCCCGATGGGTCCCAAATGCCTCTTTCCCAACTATACTGGGAAAGCTTTGAAGACAAGCCCAAACCATTTGAGACCACCCCTTCCCCTGATGACATTAACCCTTTGCTACCCTCACAGTACGACCTGATGGCTAGAGCTCCTTATACCATGCAGGAAACACTGGCTATGGAGACAGGATTTTCAGATCATAACCTGTGGTTGGAATGGGCCAGATATACAGCTTCCGCGATGAACCGTACTGGCCACATCACTTGTGCCCCTGCCCGGCCACACTTGGGGACCATGCCCCTTCTTTTAGGACCTGATCATTTCTCCTGCTTCCTAAGTATATATGGCAATCAGACGGTCAATGACACTGCCTGCCAAACCTGGACGGGCCTCTACACGTTGTTAGAGAAAGCCCCTGGCTCTGGAAAGGGAATCACCATTTATAAAGGAAACTACACATGCTTTGAAGTAGAGACAAAGGGGGGAAAGGACATGGGAAAGTTCCCTGAAGGATACTGTGGTAAGGTCATAAATACCACCGGGACTGATTACCAGAACTATCTTATGAATCAGTCACAAGCTCTGGGAGACGTAGTGTGGCTATGTGCTGACATGAAGTTGAGGGCAAGGATGGAAGGGGTATGGCATGGCCAGTGTGCCTTGGCCCTTATACTCATGCCCTTCCGTATCTTTGACACCCCAGACTGGAAACTGGCTCTTGACCACCTCCGGAACCCCCACAAACAGTCTTGGAAAAATCAGGTGACCCTCACTAGGAGAAATAGGGAGTCAAAGCCAGCTGGGAGTTTGGACACACATATATATATAGATGCAATAGGCATCCCAAGGGGAGTCCCCAATGAGTTCAAAGCAAGGGATCAGGTAGCAGCGGGATTTAAGTCACTTATTCCCACTATCACTATTAACAAAAATGTGGATTGGATTAATTACATCTATTATAATCAGCAGAGATTTGTGAACTACTCCAGAGATGCCCTGAAAGGGATTGTGGAACAGTTGGGTCCTACAAGTATCATGGCATTCCAGAACAGAATGGCATTGGACATGCTCCTGGCAGAGAAAGGTGGAGTATGTAAGATGATAGGCGATACCTGTTGTACTCTTATTCCAGATAACCTGGGACCAGATAGCCAAGTGATGAATGCCCTGAAGGGACTCACATCTTTATCTGAAGAGTTGAAAAGGAAATCAGGCATTAGTGATCCTTGGGATGCCTGGTTTGACTGGCTGAAAGACTGGAGAAAATCTCTTGCTCAGTTAGGAGTTGTCATCTTGATAATCTTAATAATACTTGCTCTAACTGTTTGTTGTGTGATCTCTTGTGCTAGGAAACTCTTGACAAAGGCAGTGGAGAACTCCATCCCAGAGATGATCATGACTGAACCATATGATGACATCGGGAAGGAGATTCATTGTGCCCTTGGATGACATCAGCCCTCCCTCAACTACAGTGCTATGAGGAGGGAGTAAAGATTCCTTGGGACTCTGTGTTTGAATGGTTGATAAGCCTGACAACTAACCTTAAAGGGACACTATCGCGAAGAAAAAATTTTTGATATGTTTTACAACATAACAAAAGCAGGTTTTAACATAATGTATTTTTCAAATTGTGTAAATGTTTTTTTTTTTAATTCAGTTTTCTTGCCTTACATGGGGGCTGCCATGTTGGAAGTAAAGTGTGACAGTCTGGATTTACAACACAATGGCACCTCAGGCATGTACATAGGCTTCCTCAGTCGCTGCTGACCCTATAGAGAATGAATGGAAGATGTGAGCCCGCCCCTGTGATGACACCAGTAACACACAGCCAGGTCCTCCCTCCTTGCTGCTGGGGACTCAGAAACAGAGTAGATGGAGGTTCTTGGGGCTGTAGGACCTTAGTGATGTAATCGGCCATGTGACCAGTGGGGGAAGAGACTGAGGAGCAGAGATCTGTGTTTTTGTAATGAAGCCATTGTCTCATCTTATCTTGCTGAAGCAGTGATGTCACCGCTGAAGGTGTGAATTGGTGATGTCATTGGTACCACCCACTTTTTTGCAGCATGCCTACTTACAGGTTGCTCAAAGCCTCATTTGGCCAGCAGAGCTCCCCCTGGTGACCAAAGATGGTAAATATGGTAAAATCTAATATTTATTTATAATATTTCACACATTGGAATTTTTATTTATTTATTTATTTATTATTTCTTACAAATATATAATAGATTTTTTTAGCATAAATAAAATATAGAACAGGTTTTTGTGATAGATTCCCTTTAAAGAAGTGATATGTAGCTTCAGCATATATTCATATATTCACACAATCTTCGCTTAGCTTAAACACATATTCATATAATCCTTCACATAATCCTTCACATAATCCTTGCTTAAAATAGCTTAGTGTGAGTGGTCCTGTGTGCCCAGAGGATTCCTGACCCACAGCGGAAGAAGGAGAAGACTACCAGATGGATGTCAGCGAAGAAGTCCCCCATGCAGTTCCAGTGAAGCCCATGTTAAGGCCAGAGTTAGAATCTGACTTTCCTTTGTGCAAGTCCACTAAGAGGGAGTCTATCTATTAGAGATAGATTGTCTCCTAACTGGTGAAGAGGACGCAGGCACAATGGGACAGATTGTTAGGCCTACTTAGATTAGGGATAGACAACACCATGCTTGAAATGGCTTCAAAGGGGGGACTGTCATGGATGTGAAGACTGAAGAAGTGAAGCCATTACAACATTGCGTCGGCTCTGGGACCAATCCTGCTCTTATCTATAGTTTACATTCTTTAGCTAGACTAGATGCGCAGAAGTGAAACTTTATTTTGCATTACTAACCAATAAAATATATCCTAACCCTCAGGAGAGGATTCACTCCTCCCTGGGGTATATAACCTTTATTCTAAGGTTTTTCATATAACCTTTGTACCCTCCTCTAATAAACAAGAACCTCTTTGGCCCTACCAGGTGTCAGTGTTGTTTCTTCCATGCATGTAAAATCCTAGGATTACTTTAATTTGGAGCAGAGAAACAAACTTCGTGGCTCCCTTTGAGAGCCATCCTTATCAACAGTATATAAATATAGTAGATTACATTTTTGGGATACATGAAAGTTTGCTACCCAAATCAATTACACTGGTGCATTTAATGTACTCCACTCTGCCTCTGATGCTTTTAAAATCATATGGCAATGCATTGTTTTAGGTTTTGGGACATATATGACATAAGGCATTTATAGATATGCATGCATGACTTCAATAAGCAGATGTGTCAAGGAACTGATAAATGATCTGAAATTGCACATTCCTGGAATACATACATATGGTGAGTGGAGGACAATTTCATGATGGCTAAGCATTTTGAAATGTAAAATATTCTTTGATCAAATAGAAAGATGACAGCAGATCACTAAGCAATATAAAGGTGACACTTTCAGAATGAAACATAAAACATCCAGTGCAGGTACATTTTTTTCTTTGTGAATTCTGAAATTACCTTTTTGAAAGAAAGGTCACTATAAAATAATCTATATCAGAAACTGAAATGCTCACCTGATCGGTATAGAGATCCTGTCTTGGAATACAATAGGATGCTTGAGGCCATGTTCACATTGAAAGCTGGAAATATGGAGCTGATATCAAGATAAATCAGCCTCTGGTGTACTGCCTTTTCAGCAAGGTTTTCAGATTTAAAGTTTTTGCGACAAAATTCTGCCATAAAATTCTGTCTCAAAGTAAGCCAACCAATAATAGGTATAAGGTAAGGCTGAATTCACATGGCTGTGTGCAGGGTGTGAAATATGGTCACATTTCCCAGACCAACCACAGCTCAAGAGAGTCGAACTCACTGCATTATAGTTAGAGATGAGCGAAGTTATAAAAAATTAGATTCTGGTGCTTGACGAAGTTCACAAGGCAATTTTATTAGTTACGAATTACTTTGTCACTACTTTGCGGGTGCAATGACAGAGAACAGCAATTGGGCTGCCCCCCCTTGACTGAAACCTTCAGATGTCGTGTTCACATTGAGGCCTTTCAGGGTTGAATCAGGAGTTAAAAACAAAAAAAATACATACTTATTTCATCCATTTGCTTGCGGAGAAGTCCTCTCCATGAGCAAATGGATGAGGCAAGTATGTATTTTTTTTGTTTTTTACCGCCATTTCAGGAAAAATTGATTAGTTACCACGAAGCTTGAGGAAATTCGGCTTCCTGACAAACCAAATTTTTCCTGAAAAATTTCCTTCGTTAACTTTGATTCGCTCAACACTAATTGTAGTGTTCTATGATGCTCTGAACTCCAGCCCAACCACGCGTCTAATGTCCCATACTCAAAACGTGCAGAGAGTACAGTACAGCAGACCTGTCGTTGGGCTGGAACTCACAGCATCATAGATCGGTCAGGGAAATGTGGCAATCACATACTCTAGATCGCATTCAACAAACTGCAAACAGCCATGTAAATGTAGCCTGTTAAGCCGATTATCTGGAACAAGCTACTTATTATTATCATTCTGGATAATAGGCCCATGTTAATGTTCTGCAATTCACGAAAAATGGAGCACTACAACGGTAAATGCAATTGATAATATATGGCTAAACCCTCACACTGATATTAAAATGAGACTATATCAAGAACATACCAGAGCCCACGCACCTCATCAAGGTATCTCAAAGTGGCATCAGTGTCTCATTTTAACATCAGTTTAGCCATATATTGTCAACTGCATTTACCATTGTAGTGCACCATTTTTCGTGAATTGCTGTTTTGGTTATTCTGTGTAGGATGTTTTTGTGGTGCATGTGGTCCGCTGCCGGCATCCTCCATTGTATGCATTTTTTCTGGGGATTACTGTCGGCAACGGATCACATGTGCAGGATTTGCTCCCCCGGTTAGAAATGCGGAACAGCATATGAGGTTTTGAGCATTTTCTGCCATTTTTTTTTCTGTGAGTCTGTTTCCAACAAAAGTCTCATTCATCAGGTGAATTCATTTATAGAGCACATTAAATCATTGTTTATGGGCAGCAGATTGCACTGTGTGAACATAACAGCGTAAAAAAACAGTCTTTGAAAATACACACACTGTCAGCTTTTCATATTCATTTGTACATCCTCTTTATGACCATCAATCCTTTTTTAATGGCCATTAAAAATGGATGATTTTCATTGGGTTTTTAAGTTAAAACCCTAAGCCCTGTAGTTCCCTCATTATAGATATTATGCCCCCATAGTGCCCACAGTATAAATAATGCATCCATTTGTGCTCCCTGTAGTTTAATGGACCCCAGTTGTGTCCATATATATATATATATATATATATATATATATATATATATATATGTGTGTGTCTGTGTATCTGTGTGTATACATATATATATATATATTTTTAGTTGTGATTCATACATATACAATGGCCCCAGTTGTACATACATATATATATATATATATATTTTTTTTTTTTTTTTTTATAGTTGTCCCCCCTTACTTAGAATGGCCCCCAATATCCCCAGCTGACATTAATTTAAAAAAATAATAAAATACTCACTTCATTCTCTCAAATGCGAGGGGACACTCCTCCAACCCTCATAATTCACAGGGTGCAGCAGGATCTGACATCCCTAGCGTCTTGACGTCACATGTGAAGTCATGACCCTGAGAACGCAGGTCCTCCTGCATTCAGGGAATAGCAAGGGTTCAAGAAGTGAGTGTCCCTATGTGTTCAAGTGGATGAGGCTTTTTTTATGTTAACTCCTGAAAGACCCTGGTAGCCGTCTTTAACAGCCTTGAGACTGGTTCACTCCTGTCCATACGGCCATTAAAAATGGTCCCATTGATTTCAGTGGGGTCTGTCTGGCTGTGAAAATGGACAAAAATAGGACATGTCCTAATCTTTGGCAGCCGCTATTCACTGACCCCATTGATTTCCTTTGATTGTGAAAATGGGCATGTGACAGCCGTTAAAAAAAACACACCATCGCAGCCGTTTTTCACTATGGTGTGAATGTAGACTTCGACAAACGTGTCAATCCATACAATAAATTCCATCCAGCCTGAGGCACTGTAATAAATCTGATACAACTGATTATCTGACAGATTTTCTGACCAATCATTTTGTTATACACGCCAACTATTGGTCTGATTGGACAGATAATCTATTGGTGTAATACAGGTTTAAGATTAGGCCATTTATAAGATAATTAAATCTTCAATCACCAGTCTTTTTATGTTTGTCCTGCAGTTCACTGAATGTATAAAGAGCTTCAGTGTCGTCTAGAATCAATTATCAGTGAGCAGCTGAAATTAGACCTCTATGTCTTATGTCTCCTCCCAGCTCACACCTACTGTACCTGCAGGCTCTCTGGTAACAATGTGTATTAGCAACCCAATGCCCACAGCACAGGAAGCACTGTAAGAGCATTCAGCCAAGTAACACAGGTAAGCATACTGTTGTTTCTCTAAGTTTATATTGGAGGTATATAAATATATACACATACTACATATATCTCTTGCATGTACACTGCTGGCATTGACATATTCAGGAAACTTGTGATCTGGACACTTCACTTGGCTCTCATTAGTGACCTTAAATACAGATATTGAAGTTCAGGTTTCATATATATTCTGCCACACTGTTCTTATGGAACCAATACTTAGTCAGAGCAGTTAGCTAGGATCATAATAATGCAAAGTGCTCTTTCAGTGCAAAACAAAAACAGATTGAGGAATCTTATAAACCTAATTAATTTCAACTTTAGGGATTTTACCAGTTGCTCAGATTCAATGATATTTCTCTTGGGAATAGTTCAACTGATTCTTTGCATTTTGGAAAAACACTTAAAATACAACGAAAAAAAAAACAAGAGCATGGGAAATAACATTTTGTAAGAAAGACACATCTTTGGGAGCAGCCAGGACCATCAAAGACTATTATGTATATCTAATCCTTAATGTTTTCTGCTCTGATGAAAAACACTTGAAAAACACTGGAGTGGGTGCGCTTTTGCACTCTGTAGCCACTGCTAAACTATATTTTCATTAGGTTCCTTTGCTGCTGACCTAGATCTCAATGAGACTCAATGAGGATTGTAGACAGTTTTATTCTACAAAAGAAAACAGTTTTATTTAAAAAGGCATTGTTTCCCAAATGAGAATGCTGGCGAGTTTTTATTTATTTATTTATTTATTTATTTATTTATTTATTTATTTTACAATTAGAATGCTTCTTATATTTCCGATTAAACTAGTGCGAACATTTTTTTTACGCATTTATATAGCGCTACTATAAAAATAATCTAAGGTCCCTATCAGTATGTCTTTGGAGTGTGGGAGGAAACCTAGGCAAACACGGGGATAACCTACAAACTCCATGCAGGTGTTGTCCTTAGTTGGATTTGAATCTAGGACCCCAGCGCTGACATATTCTGCAATGCTGTACAAAAGTTGTATGCCAAAAATAGGGCACCAATTAACCTATGTTTTTGGAGTGTGAGAAGAAACCCAGGCAAAGACAGGGGGAACATGAAGACTCCAGGCAGATGTTGCCCTTAATTAGATGCAAAGACAGGACTCCAGTGCTGCAAGGCAACAGCACTAACCACTGGGCCACATGGTGCCCCTACTTAAAAGGTAGACTTTTTCTAGAAATAGAGAATTATATAATCACTAGTCTCTTGGTATTATTAGACCTAATATTTAGACAGTCAATCACTGCCTGAAAAGATGATTAAAACAAATAATTTGTTTCTTAAGGTATTCCAGTAAAATCAGTGGGGTCATCTCCCTCTTTACAACAGTTTTACGCATGAAGAATGGTGATCTAGATTATTGTATTCTAAAAAAAAGGATCACCATCGCCAACATGCACTGCTATTATAGTATATAAGCAGTATAGTGGGACAGTACTCTCAACATCCCCTTCCCCCCCCCCAATTCAGATCACCAAGGATAGTGGGGCTACTAAACAGATGCCAGGACACTATAGTATAAACCCGGCATCTGTAAAATGAATGGAGCTATACAGGCGTCTATTATCCCTTTCTTCTTAAAGGGCACCTGTGAGTCACTCTAACAAATGGCTGTGGCAAATGGGTGGGTAATTACTAGCAGGATCGCTGTCAGCTACCCACAATAGAGAAGTGCAGTTATGCGCAACGTATTTCACCACCAGTCTCGGTGGATCATCAAGAGCAGCACAGTAAAGGACTGATATCCCTAAAGATTAAATTACCAGAAGTTGGGGACACAGGTCTGTGTTTACAGTATGGCTGTAGTGTGCCTGCAGCATCACGCTCCTAATAAAGGCAATTACCCCGTCTCTTAGGTGGCTGTTCACCTTGCCGTAGACCCAGGAGTACCTCCCAATTAGAGCAAACAATATATTGATAGGCCCAGGTTCTTGAATCTTTCCTGTAGATCATTGGCTGCTCTTCTGAAATCTGAAAGGTGGAGCAATTATGCCTAGACCTGAAGTATTGTCCCTTAGAGGTACCTCATTTCCCATCCCCAGGATAAACACATAATCAATTAAATGATATGTGCGGTTACCATCCCTCCATGGATTCACCAAATACTACTTCTCTCACCCACCAGCCCAGGAAAAGGTTTGCATACGTAGGAGCACAGGGGCTTCCCATGGCAATCCCTCTACATTTATAACACCAATACTGGGGTAGCTCAGCAACTGAACACATAAGTAAGATGTATTTTACATCTACACGATCTGACAAAGCCCAGCAGCTGATTGGCTCCACAAGGTGAGCACCCACCTATCATCTATTCAGTAAAGAGACTGTAGCCAAATGGGTCTGGTCTTTCATACGTCAGCCCTCCTGCCTTGCATCCATCTACTTAATATCAAGAGCACCCCAGCCACCATCAGGCAGGAGCCCCAAAACTAGGGTTTGTACCCCTCCATTCACTGCACAGCCTCAGGGAGTGTTAGAGTGAGGACAGCCCCTGTGAACCACCACCACTCCTTTCAGGGCTACAACTACCATTCACCTCCTCCCAGCTCTCCGCCTATGGGTCACTGCAGTTAGACTCAAGTTGTGTGAAATTTGTACTTCAACAGTAGAACAGTTGCAAACTTACCAGTACTCTGTTGCTGGGGCCTGGAGGACTGTGCACCATAACACAAATCCTTCAGGAGATCAGATTGTGACCAAGATAGTTGAAAACTATTGCCCATGTCTTCTCTGTCACTATGGGTCAAAGGAAGGCTACCCTACTACAGCATGCCAAAAGTATCATGATAACCTAGCGCCTCCAAGGGTCATGGCAACCTCTAGGCTAGTACCTTTCTCAAGAATTATCTCCTGACTACCCAGTGCTGCATGTCTAGTGTGTATATGGCGTGAGTACTTGCATTTCTCTTAGAGCAAGGTTACAGACCAATGTGTTGGTAATGTAATTAAAGTCCAAACTACAGTACATAATATGAATTACAGCTACTTTAACTTGAATGTTTAGTAGCAGTACACATATCAACTAGAACAGCATTACTGAAACCTTTCAGTCTCTCTCCACTTGGTACCCACATCATACTTGCAGGAGGAGGGTTACAGACTCTGGTCTGTGTTACAGTCTCCCCTGTAGATGCAACACCTTGATTCTTCCTATCTCGCCAAACATTCTCTCAGTCTAAGTATTGCAATCAGTCCTTAAACTGGTTCTACAGCTTTGAAACAATTTTAAGCAGTCCCCACTACTTGCTGGACATGTGGAAAGAAGCATGCTTAACTGCTCCCTGATTTAATTTTTCATATTTTGTATACCATGACTAACAATAGCAGTGTAGGGCAGACACAAAAACAAATGGTTTCTCAAGCACATTATCAAGCATAGCAAGCTGAATGCCTGATTGATTATGTGCTGGCAAGAGTATTGTTAACATCAAGCAAAGGGATGACTTGCATAGCCATGCTTTTAGAGCCTTGCTGTAAAATGAAATGGGGAATTATACTGCTTCTGAAAGGGAGGCAATGTCTGTATATTACCAGGATGCTCTCATATTACCCAGCTGCCTCTGCCTGTGCCAGTGCTACCGCTACAGCAAGTAGCAGCACCAGCAGCAGCTAATATACTGTACTTTGCTGAACATTGTTGTTTTCATTCACTGCGTCAACCTGACACATATTAGCAAACTGATATGCACTGCCTGAACAATCAGGTTCAATCATACTTGGACTGTGCCCTTTCTCCAAGAGAAGCCTTGATCCTTGTTTCCATGGACTTCTTAATGACTACACTTAAGCAGTGGCAGGAACTGGCCAGGTTTGCCACTGTCTTGTAGACTCTTCAGTGTATTTAGTGCAGCAGGTGCCATCATCACACTGAAATGATCAATATTGTCCTCCACAAGTATGGAAAACATTACATTTGTGAGAATGAATCACACCTCCAGCTGATACAGATGAATACATCTGCCTTTGCAGACAGTGGGGACTAGCTAGTCATCATTAGCTCAATGATGCCACTACCTCTGTCTGCCTGTCCACCATGTTCCATAGTGTACTGCTGCTACTACTATCCTTACACAGCTGCATACCTCCTGCCTTTTCCATCACTTTCAATACTGTACTGCTGTTGCAGGGAATCCTATAATGGACATTATAGCAAATCTGAAATAGCTTCCAAAAGAAGAATAATCAGGCACATTGCTACAGGTATTTTTTTTCTTTAAAAATCACCAAATCTGTTGCTACTTACCAAAAAGGGATGCTTTTTGGACTGTTTAAAGGGGTTTTATGGGTTCAAGGCCGATTCTTGGTGATAGGCTGCTCTTTATTTATAGACTACATATGAGTGAACCATAGGAGAATTTCCTTGTTCCGATCTGTTTGTTTTGTGCCGGTGATGTACTGGCTTTTCATCACTATGCTAAGTGGAGACTTCCGCCTAACAGTGAGCCCAGTGACGTCAGATGGGTGTTCTCCAGCACTTCCGGGGCTTTTATGGAAGCGGCTACTATGCAAAGTTGCATGAAAAACCCCTTTAAAATACATAAAAAATCCAACTGTGCAGGCTGTCTGTTACCACCAGCTACCATCAGTTTACTCACAGCTATTATATGTCCCTTTCACTGTGATATTACTAATGCTGTCATGTGTTTAAAAGCTTAAAGGGGTTGCATACAGACCTAGGAGACCTCAGAGTGTCAAACATGATTTTTCAGGGCAGCCAGGACACTTTCAATTCAAAACAAACTTTTTCAGGCAGAATAGAATCTGAAGGAAAAATCCATAGAATCTGAACCAACACAAAATTCAGGAACGTCACTCATCTCTGATGTTCAACACATCTGGAATATTCATGCTTCAATAAAAGATTGAGATGTATCACTTATAAATCAATGGACAAGTATTGAAGGCTATGTAAACCTTCACAGGCAATTTTTTCATTTGGTCTTTGTTAAAAATATTAACCGTTAACCGTTGGTGGTCATTTATTAAGACCGGTGTTTAAAACCTCTTTAGCTTGGTGATGGAGGTGCCAAATGTATGTAGAGGCACTGGCCTCTACATAATTTCAGCGTATCCACTGTCCCTTGCTGGAGTAGATTTAGACCATTTTCTATGCCTACAAAAGACATACAGAATGATAATGAGATGGGACTGCCAGCCCGCCCCCTTGCCTGCCCACATCATGCCAGCGGGAAAAAGTTGCAGACAGGGGAGCAAAAAACCTTTGTGCCGCAACCTGCAACAGATATAAGCAAAAAGTGGTGTATATCTGTTTGTAAATGACCCCCCTTATCTCTAAACTCACTTCAGCAAATAACATTAATTATGTAGAGAAAGTTAATACAAGGCACTTACTAGTGTATTATTATCAATATTGCTTACTTTGCTGGCTGGATTCATTTTTCCATCACATTATACACTGCTTGTTTCCATGGTTATGACCACCCTGAATCCATCAGTGGTGGCCATGCTTGCACACTATAGGAAAAAGTGCCAGCCTTTCCGGTGGCCAGGACCATGGGAGCGCACATAGGCTAGTGCCCTAATATCAAGCACGGCCACCGCTGCAGGATTGCAGGGCAGTCATAACCATGGAAACGAGCAGTGTATAATGTGATGGAAAAATAAATCGAGCCAGCAAAGGAAGAAATATGGACAATCACAATACATTAGTAAGTGGCTTGTATTAACTTTCTCTACATAATAAATGTTATTTGCTGAAGTGAAAAAACCCCTTTAAGCCACATTCTTATCAGTAAGATAATAAGTGAGCTGTAATGAGAGCAGAGATAAGGAGCCCATCAGGTGAGCTGGCTGACAGAGCAAAGAGAAAATTCAGATCCTGCTACTAGAGAAATTCATCCATGTACAAAGAAAAGTGCTAACAATTTGAAAAAAATGATTTTTAGCTCAAAATTAGTACAATGCAATAATAAAAAATGTCCCCAAAGGTGTATAGCCTTTAAATAGACAATAAGGGAGATTTATCAAAACTGGTATACAGGACAACTGGCTTAGTTGCCCATAGCAACCAATCAGATTCCACCTTTCATTTTTCACAGCTCCTTTGGAAAATGAAAGGTGGAATCTGATAGGTTGCTGTGGACAATTGAGCTAGTTTTCCTTTACACCAGTTTTGATAAATCTGGTTTGTCTGTTCTGTGTTTTTACAGTATACAATATTATACTATATAGCTATTTTCATATAAAAATTTACATTTTTTTCCAGAATTTGTAACTATGGGTGCATATGCCAGTAAATTTCATGAAAGTGGGGTCACAATTCTTCTAGAATCAACAGATCCTTCCCAATCAAACTGGATTACTGCACATGCTGAAATCTGTAAAAGTAAGTACAGTAGTAACAAAAGCTTGAAGACCTTTCTACTTATTTGTAATTAACTTCATAGCTAGGAAGGATAGGGAACTTAAAGTGTCCCTGGAAAAAAAAATAAAAGTGGCCCCATGTTGTAGGCCCTATTGACAGAAGACAGGCCAAAACAAGTAGGCAGGCACAACAGAAGTATGTGAGGCCTGTAATACCATAGTGCAGCACAGAATACTGCTCCAGCAGAACCAAATACCACAGGGCAGCACAAAATATTGCCGCCCCAACCACAGTATTCTACTGTATTACCATCATGAGGATGATAATACAGTTGAGTTCAGGAAGACACCTGTGGCCATTGAGCATCAGATCATAATATACCTGGCCTGCGGTCATTAAGAGGGCTTCAGTGGCCCTCTGGGCATCGGCCCGGGAAATTTTACCTGTAGGGTCTATGGCCAATCCACCCCTGCACATAATAGACCTGCTTTATTTTGTCTTATTACATAAAAACAGATGATGTACAGTAAAGTGCTACAATATTGTACTTGTATCTGTGATGTTCCTGTTGGTTGGGGGGGGATTTGCTCTGTAGCCCCCAAACAACCCTCAGCCTATCACAGCATAATGATGCAAGCAGGGTTGAGCCAAGGATGTTACAAAAAGCTGATGAAGAACCAGTGCAGCCAATATATGAGAAGATGACTAGAATATGGCCTGAGAAGACCATGCCTAGACTACAATGACTAGAATTCTAGATTGACTAAAATACTTATGCTTGAGGTACCTAACTAGGAACATGATGGATTCTCAGTATGTAACTTTATTAACCACCCAGTGAAGGAGCAAATTTTGTCTCAGTTTCAAAACTTTTTGCCACAACTGTAATCAAACCTACTTCCAGCAGTCTGGATTGAAACTGCAGCCTTCTCCACCTAAGACTCCATATGGCCAATGTTCCACATAGAGATGTTGCAGTATCTGGCTTCCCAACTGTATGCCAGTAATGTCAGTCTCCAGCATAAATAAATAAAATCATACTTACATCATCCATTTGCTCACTTAAAGCCAGCCGCCATCTTGATTGAAGATCCAGCACAATATCTCAGCAGGCATGGTGATGTCATACGTCACAGTGCACAGAATTTCACGTGCAATATTCAAACAAGATGGCAGCAACTGGCTCTTCTCACTCAAATGGATGAGGTAGGTATGATTTTTTTTATTTTTTACTGCCACTTCAGGAAAAATCGATTCGCTACCACAAAGCATGAGGAAATTCGGCTTCACAGCGAATATATATTTTTCCCTGAAATTTGGATCGAAGTCCACAAAGTGGACTTTGATTCACTCAACACCAGTGTTCATACATGCTCAGTTTAAATATTCAACTGTCATCAGCCATTTCTTCTGTTAGAGGCTGTGACAGGTACAGGGAAAGAGCTACAACAGAAAGGACATGCCCCTTGAGCTGTCAGTCTGAAAAAAATCTAGCAGAACAATTGGAGCAATGAATGTGGAGATCTCTGGATCCATGTGAGGTAGGGCTGGGTCTAGCTTTGTTAGAAAGATATTGTCATGTACTTTATGATGTCTGATTTTAATTTTTTACATCTATCATGGCATAAACCCTTTAAGTACCCCAAGGTTGCCAGCCATTGGCTGGTGAAGACTAGGATGTGTGTGCTGACCCTTTAAGGGCTGGAGGGAGTGCGTGTGAATGCCCTACAGGCAAGCAGAGCACAGCCTGTATAGTGGGGAGGTCAGAGGAAGGAAGCTGGAGGTAAGACCACTCCACCAGGATAGAGGTAGGCGAGGAGAGCAGAGCTAAAATGGACATTATTTCTATATAGATAAAAATGTCACCCTGGTTTACTGTTACTAGTGTATATGTCAAACTCCAGGGATCCACCAGTTGGAAATCAATTTGCTGACCCTAAAAAATAGCTTTCTTCTTTACATTTAACATATCATAAGTTTGATGGAACAAACGTATTAAAGGGGTTGTCCTGTTTCAGGAGAAAACCAGATGACACTCAGGGCATGTGTGTTCCACAAGCCCCTGAGGAGTCGGGGTGGAAGATGGGAATGGTAGTTGCCCTGGCTGAAAAAGTCTATCTCAATGGCTTTCCTAACACTGTTGCTCCCTAGGGTCAGGGCAGTGAAAGGAGGGGCCTCCTTTCTTCCCTTAGGGCACACCCTGATGTTTGGGTTCCTGCCTGATGGTAGTTGGGGTGCCCTTGGTGTTGTAGTTTTTGGTATGGGTGCTAGACAGAAGATGTTGGTGTTGTGGCCAGCAAATGGTATTGAAGTCAACAACCAGGCCAGATGTAACAGAATAAACATCTTTCTTTACTAAAGTGCAGAATGAGGGTTGTAGTACTTCCAACAGTCTACGTAATCTTCAGAGAAGGTGATTCTCTGGAATTTTGGTCCTGTAAGGAGGAAGCACATGTTACAGCTCTACCTTCCTCTGCTAATGCACCAGTAACTTAGACTGAACTAGGAGTAGACATAACCAGCCCCTCCTCCCAGCTTCCTCTAGAGCTGCCTCACAGTTGATTAGCCCTTTAAGACCAATACAAAAACCATGTTGAATATACATAACATTAAATGACAACAAACACTAAGCACAAAATGACAACAAACACTAACACACAAAATTTGTGCAAGTACTCCCATGCAAGTACTCCCAGCTCTGGGGTACTGCACCTGCAATAAATAATAGACCATTACTTACCTAGAAGATCCTGCATCACTACTTTGGTTGTTCTGGGCAGGCTCTGTTGACTCAGCTGAAGTGTTGATGTTACGTTGACAATTCGTGGCTACTGCAGATGATCTCTGGCCTCAAGCAGTGCCCTGTTGAGGCCAATGATTGGCTGCAGTAGTTACGTGTTGTCAACATGAAATCACAACTGCAGACGGGTGAACAGAGCCTGGCTTTCAGAATTGGAGGGACAACACAGAATCTGCTAGATAAGTAATAATATTCTATTTTGCAGGCACACACCAAGTGTTATCTGGTTTCAGGGAGATGCCCTAGCAGAACATCATTCTGTGCTGGGCTGTAAATGAGGGTGGATGGCTCTTACAGTGTCTGCCAAAAAACTAATCAGGGACGGTCAGAAGTCAATCAAGCTTATATTCTATTGCCAGGGACAGTGAACGGAAAGGTAAGAATTACAAAGAAGAAGAGTTGTGTGTGTAGAATAGGGAGACAGAGAAGCTGTCAAACAGGGAGTGAGAAGGGTGGAGCTGAGGCTGCTGTGCCTCCTAGCAGAACTGCAAACCTCAAAAGCATTTCATTGTTCCCATTTTCACAGAAATCCTTTTTTTGGGGGGGTGGGCTTGCAATAAGCAAAAATTAGAATACTAGTCATCTCAGGTCATCTCACATATTTAAAAAAAATTTTGTTTTAGTTTAAGAAACCATATACATCAGTTATTTGAAATGAAATTAGGGCTAAATCAATTTATTTTTATTTATTTTTTTGTGGGGGGTTAGTTAAAGTAATTAAACCAGCATATAGGTGATCAGTACACCAATACACATGGTAGGGCAACAATTTACCTGTGAGTGTTAATGTGAAAATAAGCGTCAGGTTTCATTCGCCCGTTTCCGTTTATTCTATATCCACATGGTTGGAATTTTATCCTTTTTGGGATTGATCAATTATAATCAAACCAGCATGTACATGGTCGGTACATCAATTCATAGGGTAGGGCAACAATTTAGCTGTGAGTGTTAACATGAAAATAAGTGTCAGGTCTCAATGTTCAGTTTCTGTTTATTCAATTTCTATATCCACACAGTTAGAATTTTATCTATTTTGGGTTGTTCCATTTAATTAAACCAGTACTGAGGTGATCAGTATACCAGTACACAGGGTAGGGCAACATATTATCTGTGAGTGATAATGAATTTAGGCCTAACTCCATTTTCAATCAAAAAAATTTTTGGGGGTGAGGGTTTGCTGAAATTATTAAAACCAGCATATATGTGATTACTACACCGATACTGTTATAAGAATGGAAAAATAAAAAAAAGTTATGGCTTTGGGAAAGCTGGGAGTAAAAAACGAAAATGAAAACATGGGGTTAAAAGGAATTATCACCTATACTATTTTACTAGTCACAAATAATTAACAATAAAGAACATGTTTTTCTTAATTTGTTTTTATTGTCACCCAAGATTGCCTGAGTGTGGTTTAACATACAGCATTTTTGTGAAAAATGCTGTTCTTTGTAGTCTTTTTCATGGCAATTTTTTCGGGCCAAAACTGCTGAGGCCAGATGTTGCATTAGAGTCTACATTCAAAATGCACAGCTTAGGCCTTGTTAACACCTCAGTTATTTGATCAGTTATTTCCATCAGTTATTGTGAGCCAAAACCAGGTACGGGTCAAAAACACAGAACAGTTGTAGATCTTTTCATTATACTTTATCACTGTGTAGCCTCCACTCCTGGTTTTGGCTCACAATAACTGATGGAAATAACTGATCAAATAACTGATGTGTGAACAAGGCCTTACAATGCTTTTTGGTTTGTTGGTATGGTGTTTTTTCTGGTGTTTTTCCCTTAAGCTTCTTGAAAAATGGATGTACAAAATTATACTAAGTGGAAAAAAACACCACTAAAAGGCATGTTACATTTTAAAAACACTAAAAGTTTCAAAAGTCAAAAAATTATTATTTGAATTTAATATTGTTTGAAAGAACTCCTACTAGGTTACATCCAGTCGCAGCGTAAACGCTGCAAATTTTCAACAGCGGAATTGCAAGGAGAAAATCTGCAGCATCTAACCTATCAGCAATGTGGATGAGATATTTTGAGATCCAGAAATGGAAATAGATCTGCCGCAAGTTTAAATTTACAGCATGTCAAATTATGCTGGAGATTTTCACTGTGGCTTTAACCTTTTTAAAATGCATAGGATAACATCTGTCCATTGTGCACAATATGTCCCATGGTTGCCGTACCCTTACAATAGACATAAGGGGCATATATATTAAGACCGGTGTTTTAGATGCCGGTCTTAATAAAGCCCTAAGCTAGCAGAGGATCCTCCACTAGCTCTAAATGTAAGACCACTTTCTAGCTGTTTTACATTACAGGCATAGAAATTTTAAATGAGAAGGGCCTTCCGGCCCGTCTCCTTCCCTGCCAATACCACACCCATTTTTTTACACCTGGCATGAGCGGGGAGAAGTCGCAGGTGTATTTCAGCTTAATAACACCCTCAAAGTGTTCAGAAAATAAAAATTTTTCATCTATGGGAGGTTGTAGTGGGCATGTTCTGTGGCATGTGCAAAGGTCACTGTGCTGAAAAGTGACAGGAAGTGTTGTGACACAATTCATTAGGGAATACATGATCTGAGCCACACTGGTCGGTATAATTTTCTATCATGTATTCCCTAATGACCTGTGTCTTACATGGATGGCACTGTATACTCCTTTATTCAATGAAGTTTGAGCTAGTTAGCTAGTGATATTCCCTACAGTATTAAAAATGTTATGGTTTGAACTAGGCACATTAGAATATCCATTTATTGTAAACGTTGGGAATTGAATTATACAGGGGGTATAGTATTGGTCTGCACCTAGTTCATTTATGGGACTGTTTTGAAGGGTTACATGCCCATTGTGTCTCTATTCTTTTGAATATGCATGCTGCTGCTAGTGATTTTGTAACATTATTTATGATGAATTAATAAAATATATTTCTAGATTAATTGTATACTGTGTATTTATGGCTTAATTTTTGGTGTGGTGGATTTGTTCTAATATACACAGTGGTGACTCTTTTTTTGAGCCATTTGTATATTGGGGTAAGCAGTTATAAAATTACACAAGGGATGGGCATAAATATGCATATTAAGATGCATAATAGTTTCTGTATTTTGACCTTTGACAAGTTACTTTGAATATCAGCTGATCAATTATAAAGGGTCTGTCGCTAGGAAATTCACTGTTAAGCCAGTCACGATACCCTGTAGAGATAGCTTAGCTGAATGTAATGATACCTTTCACTTGGTGATCTGTTTCTTTCTTAAAACACTTTTAGTCCATATACAAATGAGCAGTTAAGTGCAATGAGGGTGGAACCAAGCCATTCTGTGCAACCATACCCCTCCTGCTTCCCCTGACAGCTCCTCCCTCTCTTTCTAGATTGATAGGGCCAGGTTCCTCCACAGTAACCTTTTCAATCAAAAAGAAGAAGGAGGTTCTTCTGGCAGAGAAAGCAGGAGGAGCAAAGGTACACAGAGTGGTTTGAGCCTTCCCTCAGTGCACTTAGCTGATCATTTGCATATGGATTAAAAGCACTTTTCTGATCTAGCCCTACGAGTGCCTGATTTAAAAGTGAATTTCCTAATTCCCTTTAAATGCTGCAAAAATGTAACTGTAGCATCAAAAATGTGCTGACTGATTCCCTGGGATAAATAATGATGTGACAGTGAATGAGGATGCACTTAGCAAAGGAGGTTTTTCAGCCACACATTTATCGCTTAGAGAGAGGAATGACTAATCAGATGCTTAATTACCAAGTAACATGGGGACATAAAAAAAAGTGATAAATTTTAACATTTTCCTGAGAAACCTGTTTTACCGTCCTATAACAGGAACTAAAAGGGAAAGATGGCAGAGGCTCACATTTAGTAAGCTGTGAACTAGTGGTTTTATAAAGAAAAATAAATGCTCTCTGGTGCACTCCATTGCTATCAAATTAGACATCTCTCTAAACCAATAAACTGTGGAGGAACATAAATGTCCGGCATACTTCTGTGAGCAGTGGTGAAAAGTCAATACTTTATCAACTGCCTTTATGTCCAAAATCATTAGCAGTCCCTACCCTTGAATAAAGTATTTTTAAATCAATAAATTCACACAGAAAAAAGGAAATGTGCTCAATAAACCTACACGGCAAAGTATTCTGGTTCTAGAAAACGAGAAAGTAAAAATGCTTACACAGGGAAACTTTTATTAGTCTACTCTAAACGGCATAGATTGAGCAAATTACATCATCAGATCCACAATGGTTCAGGGAGCACTTGAAAGGTGTTAAAATGATAAGCTTTAGAAAAATATCTCAGTTGTGATAGAATTATATTATAAATAACTTTAACCTGTGTTGAACCAATAAATGACAGCAAATACAGAGTATGACATAACTAAGAAAAATCTTTTTTACACATGATTTTTATGACTATGAAAATTGTAGATTCACACTGAAGGCATCAAAACTATGAATTAACACATGTGGAATTATATACTTAACAAAAAGTGTGAAACAACTGAAAATATGTCTTATATTCTAGGTTCTTCAAAGTAGCCACCTTTTGCTTTTATTACTGCTTTGCACACTCTTGGCATTCTCTTGATGAGCTTCAAGAGGTAGTCACCTGAAATGGTATTCCAACAGTCTTGAAGGAGTTCCCAGAGATGCTTAGCACTTGTTGGCCCTTTTGCCTTCACTCTGCGGTCCAGCTCACCCCAAACCATCTCGATTGGGTTCAGGTCTGGTGACTGTGGAGGCACCCCATCACTCTCCTTCTTGGTCAAATAGCCCTTACACAGCCTGGAGGTGTGTTTGGGGTCATTGTCCTGTTGATAAATAAATGATGGTCCAACTAAACGCAAACCGGATGGAATAGCATTCCGCTGCAAGATGCAGTGGTAGCCATGCTGGTTCAGTATGCCTTCAATTTTGAATAAATCCCCAACAGTGTCACCAGCAAAGCACCCCCACACCATCATACCTCCTCCTCCATGCTTCTCGGTGGGAACCAGGCATGTGGAGTCCATCCGTTTACCTTTTCTGCATCGCACAAAGACACGGTGGTTGGAACCAAAGATCTCAAATTTGGACTCATCAGACCAAAGCACAGATTTCCACTGGTCTAATGTCCATTCCTTGTGTTCTTTAGCCCAAACAAGTCTCTTCTGCTTGTTGCCTGTCCTTAGCAGTGGTTTCCTAAGCTATTTTACCATGAAGGCCTGCTGCACACAGTCTCCTCTTAACAGTTGTTGTAGAGATGTCTCTGCTGCTAGAACTCTGTGTGGCATTGACCTGGTCTCTAATCTGAGCTGCTGTGTTAACCTGCGATTTCTGAGGCTGGTGATTCGGATGAACTTATCCTCCGCAGCAGAGGTGACTCCTGGTCTTCCTTTCCTGGGGCGGTCTTCATGTGAGACAGTTTCTTTGTAGCGCTTGGTGGTTTTTGCGACTGCACTTGGGGACACTTTCAAAGTTTTCCCAATTTTTCGGACTGACTGACCTTCATTTCTTAAAGTAATGATGGCCACTCGTTTTTCTTTACTTAGCTGCTTTTTTCTTGCCATAATACAAATTCTAACAGTCTATTCAGTAGGACAATCAGCTGTGTATCCACCTGACTTCTGCCCAACACAACTCATGGTCCCAACCCCATTTATAAGGCAAGAAATCCCACTTATTAAACCTGACAGGGAACACCTGTGAAGTGAAAACCATTTCAGGTGACTACCTCTTGAAGCTCATCAAGAGAATGCCAAGAGTGTGCAAAGCAGTAATCAAAGCAAAAGGTGGCTACTTTGAAGAACCTAGAATATAAAACATATTTACAGTTGTTTCACACTTTTTTGTTAAGTATATATTTCCACATGTGTTAATTCATCGTTTTGATGCCTTCAGTGTGAATCTACAATTTTCATAGTCATGAAAATACAGAAAACTCTTTGAATGAGAAGGTGTGTCCAAACTTTTGGTCTGTACTGTATATATATATATATACACACACATTTTTAAACCTATTTTTATTGCTGTTTCTAAAGCCCAACAGTGAAATATATGAATAAATATACATGCTTTGACATATCTTGCACAAGTCTTGGACAAAAATAGTATACCTCGTCTGTTGCATTGTTTAAAGCAAAGAGAAAGAAAAAAGAGTGATTGGGAAAGAAAAAGAAAGAGGTAAAAGAAAAAGTAGGAGATAAAAAGAGGGACAACAGGCGTTAATGCTGGTACTTTTGTATGTGGATAAATAAAAATCGCCTAACAAGAAACCAAAATTACAAAAGCAGCTAGAGCCAGCCACTCCTTCATCCCTCCAAGACCCAGTATGGATACTGACCCATGTCATGATACACACTCCCATTATTTTATTTTTTATTTAGAAAATTACATCATTAAACTCAATACATATTTAATCAATCAAATCGTTACTATCCTTACCCAGACCAACCGACCCACCCACCCTAAGTGATGCATCTCTGTTCCCTCCCAGATGTGGAAGGATCCAACGGATGACTAGAAGGGGGGGGGGGATAACATATCAAGTGCCCTACCAATTCCAACCTCCCCATAACGTCACACATTTTTCCTCAGTATTTCTTTGCTTATATAAAATCTTTTCATAACTCTTAACTTTATTAACTAATCGTAACAACTCATTGAGATTCAGGGTATTTTGTGAGAACCATACTCGAGTAATCAAAGTCTAGCCAGAAACATAATTCTAGCTAGAGGATCTTTTTTTGCTTATGGCAAATTACCCTAGAAAGATCACTCAATAAACAACACTCTGGTGTAAAATGAATAACTATCCTTAATTTTTGCCCGATAAAATTATAAATTAAACTCCAGTAGAACTTTAAGGCAGGACAGAACCAAAACATGTGTAAAAAATTTGCCTGATGTGCATTACAATGTGGACAATTCAAAGAATCTCGTAGACCACATTTATTAAGCCATACTGGTGTGATATACACTCTTTGCAAAATATTGAATTGTATTAGAATATGATTCCAATTATGAAAAGATAATCTTAAATAGCTACATATATTTCCCCAGTCCTCTGCCATGACCATAGGGCGGTCAATTCCCCAGGCTTTTTGGCCAGGGGAGACAACATTGTCAAATAGTACTTTCATCAGTCTACAAGTGTGGGGAACCTTAAATGGACTGTTCTTGATGCCAGGCTAGTTGAAAACAGTCATGTAATGCTGTTCTGACAAGTTGAGGAAGTATAGAAGAAAAAATTCCCTAGGTATTGAAGAAAGCTTCCACCATAGGTTAGCAAGGAAGCTAACACCTAATCCATTTTAAATAAAACTGCCAATTTGTCCAAAAATAAGTGGAATGGTAGAGCCTGTTTTTGTAACCAAACTTGTAAGATTACTTAGATTACTTAGTTTTCTGGATTCAAGTAACCAAATAAGAAATGTGATCGCTAGGAGCAAAGTTAGTTAGTTAGTTGGTGAAAGATCGTACTCTATCCCAAAATGCCTATATCGACGGGCAATTCTACTTACAGTAATACAAATCCACATCAGTGCCACCACATTTAAAACAATTTGGAGTCAAAATAAAATAAATTTTCCCTCATAACACAATGGGAATTTTACTGTATTTCTAAACGACAAACTCTACTGTATTTCCCTATGTGAACAGTAATTACTCCTTTTCACAAAAGCATTGATGGCATATCAATTATCCTTCAAATCACAAAATCACAAAAAATCACAGCACAGTCATGGACTTTTATTGGCTTCACAGCAGGTAAATACACTGGGTAGATGCAGACTAAGGATGAGCGAACCAGTTCAGACCGAGCTTTGCTATTTTTCTCACATGACCCTGAGAGGAAATGGGGGGAGGACTTGCCCTGATTGGCTCCAAGGTTGACAGACAGCCTAGACAAGCCAATCTATGCTACAGCAAGCAGGGAGGTGCCCTAGCAGAACGAATGGAACATCATTCTGTGCCGGGCTGCTAATGAGGGTGGTTGGGTGTGAAAAACAATCTGCCAGGAAAACAATCTTAGGGAGTCAGGGAGAGTGAAAAATCAATCAGGGACAGTCAGAAAGCAATCAAACTTATTGCCAGGTACAGTGAAAGGAAAGGCTAGGATTCCAAAGAAGAATTTTGTGTGTTGTGTACAATAGAGAGAAGCAGGACAGCTGACAGACAGAGAGAGAGGAGACAGGACTTGTGGCTGTGCCTGCTATCAGAAGTGCAGGAGCACCTCAAAAGCAGTTATCTTCAAGCAAATACTTTCATTTTGCTTTCCCATTTTCACAGATCCAAACATTTACACAAATCCTTTTTTGTGGGGTTCAATATAATTAATCTATATATATATATGTGTGTGTGTGTCATTACTGCAGCAATACCTGCAGTGTGGCAGCAATCTACCTGTGTGAAATTGAGCATCAAGCCAGTCATTTGTTTACATATTTTCAGTTTCCACACGGTCACAATTAAAAAATTTTGGGGGGGTTCCATTTAATTAGACAGCATATGTACATCATTACTGCACCAATATCTTCTGGAATTCTGGGAAGAAAGAGATGCAAATGAGGTCTTATCAAGCCCCACCTGAAATGCCACTAGATGTAAGGCAGCTATCCTATCCTGACTTAGGCCACTCACCCAGTTAAGCCAGTACTCTCTGCTTTGCAATAATGAGAGACGATGGCTTATTTAATATCCAAGTCATGTCTCAAGGCCTATTTAAAGGGTTGAACATTGACTTATAGGATACCTTCCTTACATCTGTTGGCATGAGAGGCAGAGCTTGTTGAAATTTAGAGTCACGGCTTAGTCGTCCATTTACATATTTTCAGTTTCCACGCAGTTGGAATTTAATATTTTTTTCTCCACTGTATTCACTGAGAAAAATAAATTGTCAGATAAAATTCAGAATATAAAAGTAAATTCCCCATTAAAAGTGCCCTGTCTGACCCATGAAGAAGTACAGCGACATCTTAAAAAGATTAAAATAGACAAATCGCCAGGACCGGATGGCATACACCCCCGTATCCTAAGAGAATTAAGTAATGTCATAGCCAGACCCTTATTTCTGATATTTAAGGACTCTATACTGACAGGGAGTGTTCCACAGGATTGGCGCATAGCAAATGTGGTGCCGATATTCAAAGAGGGTCTAAAAACAGAGCCCGGAAACTATAGGCCAGTAAGTTTAACATCTGTCGTGGGTAAACTGTTTGAAGGTTTTCTAAGAGATGCTATCTTGGAGTACCTCAATGAAAATAAGCAAATAACTCCATATCAGCATGGCTTTATGAGGGATCGGTCATGTCAAACCAATTTAATCAGTTTCTATGAGGAGGTAAGTTCTAGACTTGACCGCGGCGAATCAATGGATGTCGTATATCTGGACTTCTCCAAAGCATTTGACACTGTACCGCATAAAAGGTTAATATATAAAATGAAAACACTTGGCCTGGGAGAAAATGTATGTGGGTAAGTAACTGGTTCAGTGATAGAAAACAGAGGCTGGTTATTAATGGCACATACTCAGATTGGGGTACCTAGTAACTAGTGGGGTACCACAGAGGTCAGTATTGGGCCCTATTCTCTTCAATATATTTATTGCACAGTAAAATATCAATTTTTGTAGATGACACTAAACTGTGTAAAGTAGTTAACACAGAAGAGGACAGTATACTGCTACAGATGGATCTGGATAGACTGGAGGCTTGGGCAGAGAAGTGGCAGATGAGGTTTAACACTGACAAATGTAAGATTATGCACATGGGAAGGAATAATGCAGATCACCAGTACATACTAAATGGTAAAACACTGGGTAACACTGACATGGAAAATGACCTAGGAATTTTAGTAAACAGCAAAATAAGCTGCAGAAACCAGGGTCAGACAGCTGCTGCCAAGGCCCATAAGATAATGGGTTGCATCAACAGGGGCATAGATGCCCGTGATGAGAACATATTCCTGCCACTTTACAAATCACTAGTCAGACCACACATGGAGTACTGTGTACAGTTCTGGGCTCCTGTGAACAAGGCAGACATAGTAGAGCTGGAGAGAGTTCAGAGGAGGGCAACTAAAGTAATAACTAGAATGGGTGAACTACAGTACCCAGAAAGATCATCAAAATTACGGTTATTTACTTTAGAAAAAAGACAACTAAGGGAAGATCTAATAACTATGTATAAATATATCAGGGGTCAGTACAGAGATCTCTCCCATGATCTATTTATCCCCAGGACTGTGACTGTGACGAGGGGACATCCTCTGTGTCTGGAGGATAGAAGGTTTGTGCACAAACATAGAAGAGGATTCTTTACTGTTAGAGCAGTGAGACTATGGAACTCTCTGCCTGAGGAGGTGGTGATGGTTAGAGATGAGAGAATCTATTTGCCGCTTTGTAGATTCGTATTGAATCTTGGAAATTTTCAGCTGCAAAGCGAATCCAAATTTCTTTGGATTCGCTTCGTATTATTCGTAAATCTTCGCAAAATTTAACACGCTAACGATACGTACCATACGTATGAAACTTACGCATTCTGCATGAGGTGTGACAATGACGATATGCCCACGCAAGAGCGGGAAAGTGAAGAAAGGCCCATTTGCTACCGGGGTTACCCTCCTGTCAAAGCCTCTGGTGCCTACAACGTAACCAGAAGTGTGGCCAAATGAACCACCAGGTCCAGGACGCTTGTGCTGCCTGCAGGAGTTCCCAGATGGCGTCCTCCGGTTCAGGGAAAAGCCAAAGCCTCAGCCGGATCCTCTGATTCCTGGACTGCCAGCACCACCAACACCACCACAGTCCTTACAGCTGGGTCAGCTGACCACATTATTGTTCACCTTCCAATCCACGGTCATCCACCAATACCAGCTGCCGTGGAAGATGAAGTCAGCAGCAGCCGGGGAAGCTGGGTCTTCTTCCCTGGATGCAACCTTTCCGGAACCACTGCATCCATAAGTCCTTACTCCTGCTGTCCCGTCACCACCACCTGGACCCAGTCAAGTCCAGCTTCAGGAAGAAGAGGGTACTGGAGTTCCACCACCACAGCGAGCATGGCCTTCAAGAGGCAGGAGCATCCTCTGATGAGCTTCAGCAGCAGCTCGAGCGAGGAGGACTTCAGGTCCCTCATCTGAGGAACCCAACTACTGGCAGTGTCAAGGACACTGCAGGAGGACCTATGGGAGCCACCCCATGGACTGCACCTGACGGGTGAGATGCTAGTTGGAAGTTGTTTTTGTTTAGTTTGTGTTGCCCCCGTTTGACTCTCACCCAGATGGGCATAGTTGTCAGGACTCCCCCCCATTCTGCAGAAAATTCCCTGTTGCGCCGAAGTGTCCTATTTTCCTTTTCCCCCTTCTCAGGTTATTTGTGAGCCCCCTTTGAAAAAAGGGTTCTCTATGTGCTGCTTTTTTCCAATATGTAATGTATTGCCCCCGTTTGACTCTCACCCAGCTGGAGTGGACTTGGCTGTCAGGACTCCCCCCATTCTGCAGAAAAGTCCCAGTTGCGCCTAAGCGTGTCTATTTTCCTTTTTACCCCCTTCTCAGGTTATTTGGGAGCCCCCTTTGCAAAAAGGGTTCTCTATTTGCTGCTATTCTCTATTATCCATGTGGATTACACATTACCTGTTTGGATTACAATTTTACCTCACGTGGATTACAATTAAATTTTGGAATATGTGTTCCAGACAGACAGTGTTTTATCATTGCCAACTAGGAGCCATAAGGAGAGACTCAAACGTATATCTGAGCCTTTTATGCTTGCAAATGTGAAATTGATTGCACTAAAATGTTTGCATACTTATGTCTTTGCTGTATTTTAGCTACACTGTTTTTAATGGTTCAGCACCTTAGCCCATTGTGTGTATTCTTTTTCTGGTACTGCAATGTGTCCTATTATGCACTTATTATACGGTGTTTTTAGTAAATTATTCACAGCAGCAGTGAGCACCTTATTTTTCTAGTTCATATGGACTGCCTCTAAAGACTGTACGCCACGGCCTAGCCTCGTGCGTATGACGCATTCGCGCATCAATAGTACACTAAGGATTCGTATGCACTTTTGTACGCTAATGCTGACGTATTGCGTACTTTTAACTACGCTGACTGTACAAACGTAATTTGGGCAGGAATGTTCGCAAAACAACGGGGGGTTTTTTACGTAGATTCGATGAATACGTTCGTTTAAATACGAATCTTGTCACAAATTCGGCGAAGCAAATTTTGAATGATTCGCTCATCTCTAGTGATGGTTCACTAAAAGAGTTCAAGAGGGGCCTGGATGTATTTCTGGAGGGTAACAATATTACAGGTTATAGTTACTAGAGGGAGGTCGTTGATCCAGGGAGTTATTCGGATTGCCTGATTGGAGTCGAGAACGAATTTTTTCCCCTAAAGTGGGGAAAATTGGCTTCTACCTCACAGGGGTTTTTTTCCTTCCTCTGGATCAACTTGTAGGATAACAAGCCGAACTGGATGGACAGATGTCTTTTTTCGGCCTTATAAACTATGTTACTATATTACTATGTCAAGCCTCAATTGTCAGTTTACATATTTTTAGTTTCCACACGGTTGGAATTAAAACATTTTTGGGATTGTTAATTTAATGTAATTAAATCAGCATATATATGTGATTACTACAAGATACAAGGTAGGGCAGCAATCTACCTGTGAGAGAAATTTAATTAAGCAGCATATATACATGATTACTGCAGCAATACCCACGGTGTGGCATCAGTCTACCTGCATGTGTTCAGTTCAAATGGAGAGTGATGCCTCAGTCATCTGTTTACATATTTTCAGTTTCCACATGGTTGGAATTTAAATTTTTTTGCGGGTTGTTAAATGCAATTAAACCAGCATATATAAAGTATGTGATTACTACAAGACACAAGGTAGGGCAGCAATCTACCTGTGATTATATTCAAACTAGCAGCATATATATGTGATTACTACACCAATAGACAGGGTAGCACACAAAAGTATATGGGAGTGAAAACGAATTTAGGACAAAGTCCTCCCAGTCTTTACTGCTCCTGCCTAAAAGGAACACCTTCCTTTTTCCTAAGAAGTGGCAAGAAAACCCCATCATGCCCTACAGGAGATAGTCAAGAGAGTTTCCCTGTTGACGACTTGTGTGAGACTAAATCCCTGACCAAAAGAGAAACACTAACACAAATGCTCACCTTAAAATCAAATATTTTATTGATAACAATAATAAAATATACAATGCTAAAATCACATAATGATCACAAAATAGATGATGGTGGTAGGAAAAGCACAAAAAACGGACAATACTAGGGCGGAATCCTATAACATCCCAAAAAAATAAGGATATGTATATATTGCGCCAGCAAAAATCCCAAATTATATAATGGACACAACCTACATCACAGAAGTAAAGTGCCTAGTGCAACAATAGATCAACCGGATAATGCCCAGCAAATAAATCAGAAAGAATACCGACCAGAATACCGGACATACTGGTCGGTATTCTTTCTCATTTATAACTTATTGTGATATTGTTGTAGCTGGATTTTGGTGCAATGTGTTGTTGCACCAATACTAGCTTTTTCTGGGCATTATCCGTATTGTCTGTTTTTTTGTGCTTTTCCTACCACCGTCATCTATTTTGTGATCATTATGTGATTTTAGTATTGTATATTTTATTATTGTTATCAATAAAAATATTTGATTTTAAGGTGAGCATTTGTGTTAGTGTTTCTCTTTTGGTCGGGGATTTAGTCTGTTTATCTAACACATTTATATAAGTGTATACGACTTGTGTGAGAGCAGTCAGTGTTTCTACTGCTCTGGGGAGGATGTGGAGGAGGAGGCTGTGGTGGCAGTAGTAGTGTCCCCCATAGCCATGCTAGTGGTGTTGGGGGCAACGCCAGTGACAGTCAGGGAAGATCAGGGCAGGGGGGCCAGAGAACTCACCATGATATCCCACAGTATGATAGAAGCAAAAGGGAGGGTGCGGATTCCAATGACGATTGTGTGTTGGACAGGACCTGGGAGCTTGATCGGGGTGCAGAGGATGGTGGCAGCAATAAAGAGCAGAGGCCAAAGAACAGCCAGGGTCACTTCTGCTTCGGTGGATGGGTTATGCCCAAAACGTGCCAGAGATAAGCCAGCACAGCTGCCTCTACCCCAAAGCATCGCCTTGTGCAAGCTGTGCAAGAGCAAAATAAAACGTGGACAGGCAAACACAAATGTAGTCACCACAGCTCTATTAAACCACATGAAACAGCATTCCACAGATGCACATGAATAGGCCAATGTACAGTCATGGCCAAAAGTTTTGAGAATGACACACATATTATATTTTCACATGATCTGCTGCCCTCTGCTTTTTATGTGTGTTTGTCAGATGTTTTTATCACATACAGAAATATAATTGCAATCATATTATGAGTAACAAAAGCTTATATTGACAGTTAGAATGAGTTAATGCAGCAAGTCAATATTTGCAGTGTTGACCCTTCTTCTTCAGGACCTCTGCAATTCTCCCTGGCATGCTCTCAATCAACTTCTGGACCAAATCCTGACTGATAGCAGTCCATTCTTGCACAATCAATGCTTGCATTTTGTCAGAATTTGTAAGTTTTTGTTTGTTCACCCGTCTCTTGATGATTGGCCACAAGTTCTCAATGGGATTAAGATCTGGGGAGTTTCCAGGCCATGGACCCAAAATCTCTATGTTTTGTTCCCTGAGCCATTTAGTTATCACCTTTGCTTTATGGCAAGGTGCTCCATCATGCTGGAAAAGGCATTGTTGATCGCCAAACTGCTCTTGGACGGTTGGGAGAAGTTGCTCTCGGAGGACATTCTGGTACCATTCTTTATTCATGGCTGTGTTTTTAGGCAAGACTGTGAGAGAGCCGATTCCCTTGGCTGAGAAGCAACCCCACACATAAATGGTTTCAGGATGCTTTACAGTTGGCATGAGGCAAGACTGGTGGTAGCGCTCACCTCGTCTTCTCCGAATAAGCTGTTTACCAGATGTCCCAAACAATCGAAAAGGGGATTCATCAGAGAAAATGACTTTACCCCAGTCCTCAGCAGTCCACTCCCTGTACCTTTTGCAGAATATCAGTCTGTCCCTGATGTTTTTTCTGGAGAGAAGTGGCTTCTTTGCTGCCCTCCTTGAGACCAGGCCTTGCTCCAAGAGTCTCCGCCTCATAGTGCGTGCAGATGCACTCACACCTGCCTGTTGCCATTCCTGAGCAAGCTCTGCACTGCTGGTAGCCCGATCCCGCAGCTGAAACACTTTTAAGAGACGGTCCTGGCGCTTGCTGGTCTTTCTTGGGCGCCCTGGAGCCTTTTTGGCCACAATGGAACCTCTCTCCTTGAAGTTCTTGATGATACGATAGATTGTTGACTGAGGTGCAATCTTTCTAGCTGCGATACTCTTCCCTGTTAGGCCATTTTTGTGCAGTGCAATGATGACTGCACGTGTTTCTTTAGAGATAACCATGGTTAACAGAAGAGAAACAATGATGCCAAGCACCAGCCTCCTTTTAAAGTGTCCAGTGGTGTCATTCTTACTTAATCATGACAGATTGATCTCCAGCCCTGTCCTCATCAACACCCACACCTGTGTTAATGGAGCAATCACTGAAACAATGTTAGCTGGTCCTTTTAAGGCAGGGCTGCAATGATGTTGAAATGTGTTTTGGGGGATAAAGTTCATTTTCTAGGCAAATATTGACTTTGCAAGTAATTGCTGTTAAGCTGATCACTCTTTATAACATTCTGGAGTATATGCAAATTATAAAAACTGAAGCAGTAGACTTTGTAAAAATTAATATTTGTATCATTCTCAAAACTTTTGGCCATGACTGTACATGGCCAACAAGTCCTTATTGAGCATGTACATCAACACTGTGACATATACAGTGACATGCAGGTATACTCCATGTGACTGACTACAGTAGTCAATCAATGTCTTCAGAGGTCTAACACTGAGGACAGTGATTGGGGTGCGATGCTGTTTCAGTGCTGCACAATTTAATCCTCCAATATAAGACATACTAATTACATAGTTGAATAGCACTGTCGAAAAAGCACATACGGTATGTCCATCCAAGAGATGGGTGGAGATGAGAATTAAGGGAAGAGGAGTCAGAAGACAGAATTATACCCATTTTCATAAATATTATGTTATTCTAATTAGAGATGAGCGAATCTATTCGCCGCTTCATAGATTCGTTACGAATCCTCCATTTTTCCTACTCCAAAGCTAATCCGGATTTAATCAGATTCGCTTCGTATTATTCGTAAATGTTCTTAAAATTTTGAACGCTAACACTACGTACGTATTCTTCTTGCTCAAAGCGGGAAATTGACGATACGCCCCCTCAAGAGCAGGAAAGTGAAGATACACCCCCCTCAGAATCGGGAAAAGCAGCCCGGCCCACCGGGAACTAACTATTTGCACGTATAGAGAGTGAAGACTCCTCCATCATTACTCCGCCCTCCTCTCCAATTCAAGCCAAAGTAGGGAGAGATGGTGTTTGGTAGCAAGTACCCCGACCCACCGGCCAGTTCAGAAGAGATCACAGTGTTAAAATTGGCCAAGAGAATCCCACCGGCTCCTGACTCGATGTTCACTGTGCCGGCTGGTGCGGAGGAGGCGGCTGGGGTGTCCACTCCGCGGCCCAGGAGGAGAACCACAAAACCTTCCATGCGGCAGAATGCCATTGTGACTGCATCAGTGACGGCCCACACCCAGACCCTGTGTCCTCCAAGAATGCGGTGGAGGACTGGGTCATCCAAGTACTGGACTATCTGAGGCCGGGAGACCCTACACTGGAACAGCATAAGGGAACCGTCCTATGGTTTTCAGCGAGCAACGATGATGGCAAGGAGTACTTTGTGGGCTGCAGATCTGTGAAACAGCCATACCTGCCCCAACCATGTCACAGCCTATACATTGGGGATCAGGTAGAATATACCCCCATGGCATCCCTGAAAGGCCCCTTTGCTATCGGGGTTACCTTATTGTCTAAGCCCCTGGTACCTGCTTCACCACCAGAAGTTTGGCCGGAGGAACCAGCAGGTGCAGGACGCATGCGCTGCCTACAGGAGTCACCAGATGACACCCTCCGTTTCAGGGAGAAGCTACAGCCACAGCCGGAGCCTGTGATCCCTGGATTGCCACCACCACTACAGTCCTTTCAGCTAGGTCAGCTGATGATATCATCCTTTACTTTCTAGTCCACGGTGATCCAGTACCAACTACCCTGGGAAATGAAGTCAGCAGCGGCCAGGGGAGCTGGCGGTTCTTCCCTGGGTGCAACCTTGCCTGAACCGCTGCAGCCAGAAGTCCTTACCCCTGCTGTCCCGGAAGGAGTATCCGGAACAGTGAAGGCACAAGTGGCTGCAGCGCTCACCAGTGTGACCACCACCCGGACAAGTCCGACTTCTGGCATAAGAGGGCAGTGGAGCTCAACCACAGCAGCCAGCTTGACTTACAGAAGTCAGGAGCGTCCTCTTATGCCATTCAGCAGCAGTTCCAGCGAGGAGGACTTCAGGTCCCTCATCTGAGGAACCCTTCTACTGGCTGTCAGTCTGGCTGATTTAAAGGACACCTCTGGAGTCTGGACCTATGGGAGCCACAACATGGATTGCACCTGATGGGTGAGAGCTAGTTGGCACTTGTTTTTAGTTTATGTTGTTTTTATTGCCCCC
This sequence comes from Rhinella marina, assembly GCA_900303285.1. Taxonomy (NCBI): domain Eukaryota; kingdom Metazoa; phylum Chordata; class Amphibia; order Anura; family Bufonidae; genus Rhinella; species Rhinella marina. Next base: position 9,705 of record ONZH01024888.1, on the reverse strand, counting down.
GGTTTGACTCTGACCCAGATGGACATGGCTTGTCAGGACTCCCCCCCCCCCCCTTCTGCAGAAAATTCCCAGTTGCGCCTAAGCGCACCTATTTTCCTTCTCAGGTTATTTTGGAGCCCCTTTGCAAAAAGGGTTCTCTATTTGCTGCTATTTTATATTATCCATGTGGATTACACGGTACCTGTTTGGATTACAAAATTACCTCACGTGGATTACAATTGAATTTTGGACTGTGTTCCAGTGTTTTATGCCAAGCAGCCATGAGGAGAGACTCAAACGTATATCTGAGCCTATTATGCTTGCAAATGTGAAATTGATTGCACTATAATGTTTGCATAATTATGTCTTTGCGGTATTTTAGCATAGCAATAATGTTTTTACAGGTTCAGCAACGTTCAAGTACTTTAGCCCATTGTGTGTATTCTTTTTCAGGTACTGCACTTATAGTATGGTGTTTTTAGTAAACTATGCACTTAGCCGGATAGCTAACAGTGAGCACCTTACTTTTCTACCTCATATGGACTGCCTCTGAGGACTGTACGCCGCGGCCTAGCCTCGTGCGTGCATATGACGCAATCGCGAGTCAATAGTACGCTAGGGATTCGTACGCACTTTTTACGCTAATGCTTATGCATTCAGTTCAGTAGCATACTTTTAACAACGCTTATACTGTATGTTCGTAATTTGTGCAGTAATGTTCACAAAACAACGATTATTTTTTAACGCAAATTCGACCGAATAAATTCGTATTAAGAACTAATCTTGTCATAAATTTGTCGATTATTCGCCGAAGCGAATTTTTGATGATTCGCTCATCTCTAATTCTAATACACTTTAGTTTCTGGTGTAGTAGTGAAACCATGCTTTAGAAGTTAGAAAATGCTTTGAAGAAAGTAGTATATGTTTTAAGGTTCACTTCCTCTAAGGACTAGAGATGAGCAAATCAATTCTACATGAATCAAAAATTTGTTACGTATTTCCCAAAAGATTCTCAGTTCAGGGAATTGCTCAAAATGGCAGCCACTATTTTACAGAAGACAGAGAAGACATGTGCAAACAAAAAAAGGGTTGCTTTTGGACCATTATTAATTTAAAAGAAAAAAAAACACAGTGTGGGGTGTTTTAAACAGGCTGTTTGTTACCACCGGCTATCATCACTTTACCCATAGCCATGTAAGTCGCTATCACATTGACATTACTAATGCTGTCGTGGTGCTAAAGAGCCTGAAAAGGGTTGGATACAATACTAGGTGACCTCAAAGTGTCTCACACGACTTTTCAGGGCACTTTTGATTTAAAGGGATTCTGTGGGCAGCGGCCTCACCTGATGTACTGCGCCTGCGCGGGATTTCAGCCGCGCCGGAGCTTCACTGACTCACTCAGTGAAGTGAATATTAATTAGGTGGGCAGTCCGGGGCTCCAACGGAATCGCCGAGCCCGGGCTCCAGCAACGATGGTCAACTCCCCTTGGGCTCCTTAATGTAAGTGATTGACAGTTGATAAAAAACGATTTTTACACCACAAATCTTCATCTGGGCCCTATAACAATAACCATTTGGAGATCCTTATGATGAGATAAATCCAGTGGTATAAATAACTTAATATGGAAAATGGTGGTGACAGAATCCCTTTAACAATCACTGATAAAGGTGCACTGCGGCGGTAGATGCAATTGATAATATATGGCTAAACATGTTTAGCCATATATTATCAATTGCATCTACCGCCGCAGTGCACCTTTATCAGTGATTGCTTGATTATATAGTTCGCCACATCCGCACAATTTGTTACCTTGTGTAGGATGTCTTTGTGGTACATGTGGTCCGCTGCAGGCATCCTCCATTGTATGCATTTTTGCTGGGGATTGCTGTTAGCAACGGATCACATGTGCAGGATTTGCTCCCCCGGTTTGATATGCGCTATAGCATATGGGGTTTGAGCACTTTTCTGCCATTTTAGACCACCGTTTTTTTTCAGTGATTGCACTTTTGATTTAAACCAAATTTATTTGGATCAAATCAAATCTGATGACGAATTCAACTGAATGTGACCTCAAACAGACTTTGGAAAATTTGCTTATCTCTACTAATGACTTCTAAAAGGATATTCATTTTGAAACATTTCTATGAAAATGGTGAAATATCATCTTTCTAGAAAAAAAACATTGCTGCTGTCATTTTTTGTTTAAAGAAAGAGACTAGTTTTCTGCGAATTTTATCAAAACTCTAGACACAGTACAGTTATACCGCCTCTTTGTTCTCACCATCTAAGATTTTCTCTTCTTATCTCCAATCTACTGACTTAGAGTCAAGAGCACCTTTAAACTCCTCTATAAATCTTTCAGACTCCTTCAATCTGTTTGTCACGTACAAGTTAACCTTTCTAAGTTACTAACCATTATGGTTTTTCCATATATAGTTGATAGTTTAAGGCTGGGTCTCAAGTTTCTTTGAGTGGTTTTTAACACATAAATGCCTGCAGTTTGAACCTTTTCATTTGGGTTTTTGGCGTGTTTTTTCATTGCTATTTTTATAATAGTCTCTTTCTGACTAGCAGTTTTCAGGTATTTTTGAAGTTACATATCATAACTGTGTTTTGAAAAATTCTCCACGTAAAACAGGAATGCTATTCAAATAATAAAAAGAGGTCTGTGTAGACCTTCTCAAAACTTCTTACAAATATGTATATCAATGAAGAAATGAATCGGATGGTAGTGCCGCACCTCCGGTATACACGTAGATCAGCCTCGGCTACAAATCTCTCTGTCCACTCGTGGGGGTGCTCTCTCCCGGCAACAGATCAGTTCATCAATCATAAGGCATAGAAAGAAAATCAGACGGTACTCACCACGTATGTGGATTCTTCTTTATTCCTCCAGAGGGTTACATGTATAGGGCGGACAAATGTACCTCACACCAGTGAGTAAGCAGCGACAGCCGTTTCGCGCAATCCCGGGCTTCCTCAGGCCACTGCCGTCTGATTTTCTGTATATGCCTTATGATTCATACAAATATCTATTTGCAGAGTGCCGTAAAACAAAATGGTAAAAAAGACCATGCAGAAAGGTTGCTAAATGTTGCATGTGAAACCACTTAATGTGGACTGGCACTCCTATTGATAAATAGCACTCAATTTACTACATTAATTTGTAGAAAATTATGAATAGAAAAATAAAAGTGATCTATTAAAATATTCTAAAACTAGTTTTGTGAAGCAATTGAGAACTTTCAAAAATTTATGCTATACTGATAATGTTTTATTTAGTCCATAACAGACCGAGCCAGACCTTAAGGCTAGGGCTACACGGCGACATGTGTCGCGCGACAATAAGTCGCGCGACACATAGTGCACAACTACACGACGACAGTTGTCGCGCGACATTGATGTTGCACCAAAGTCGCGCAACAATTTTTATAATGGAAGTCTATGGTGTCGCACTGCGACATGTGACATGCTGCGACTGCGACGCGACAGTTGCAGAAAAATCCATCCAAGATGGAATTTTTGCGACTGTCGTGTCGCAGTCGCAGCATGTCGCATGTCGCATTGCGACACCATAGACTTCCATTATAAAAATTGCCGCGCGACTTTGGTGCGACAAGAAGTCGCGCGACAACTGTCGTCGTGTAGCCCTAGCCTTAGACCTGAGCCTAATATTGTAAATCTGATATGTGCCACTTTATGTGGTAGTACTTCATGTTAGTGGTAAATTTGAGTCGATATGTTTTACCTTTATAATAAAAAATCCAAAATTTACCATTTGAAAACATTAGTAATTTTCTAAATTTGTCTGCTTTTAAGACTGATAGTGATATCTTGTAAAATAGTTATTAATTAACACCATGTTTACTTTATGTTGGAATCATTTTGTAATTGTCATTTTATATTTTTAGGATGTTAGAAGGCTTGGAATTTTAGAAACAATTTTTCAAAAAAGTTTCTAATACCCACTTTTTTAAGAACCGATTCAGTATTGAAGTCACATTGAGGGGTTTATACAAAAATAACCACCCACTAATGACCCCATTTTAGCTACTAAACTACAGCACTCAAATTATTCAAAGTTCAATTTAGAAATATTGTTACCCCTTTAAGTGTTTCACAGGAATTGAAAAGGAAAGCAGAGGTGAAATTTAAAATTTTAATTTTGTTGCTCAATTCCCCATTTGAATCCATTTTGTACTGTTGCACAGCAAGGGTTAACAGCAAAACAAACCTCAATATTGATTACCGTGATTCTGCAGTTTGCAGAAACACTCCATACTGCTGTATAGGCACAATACGGCAATACGGCTTTTGGAGGGCATATATATCGATGGAACGGCTTTTGGTTGCCATGTCGCAATTGATGAGACCTTGAGGTACTCCTACAGTGACCCAGTTTTGAAAACTACATCACTCAAGGAATTTATTGAGGGGTGTAGTGAGCATTTTGACTCCACAGATGTTTTCCAGAAATAATGTAGTGGATGGTGAAAAATGAAAATTGTACTTTTTCCACAAAAATACTATTGCCAAGCGAGTGCCCAGTATGTGGTGCCTAATTTGCACCACTGTGAAAAATCAGGCTGCTAATTATTGCACTAATGTTAAGTTCCTATGCATTTTATGAATTCAGTAGCTGAAATTACAATTACTCAGATTCTGATTTGAAAACTGTAGAATATTTTTCGCGGGACAACCCCTTTAACTGTTCCCTGGACATAAGACAGGTGGTAAAATGACAGGCTACATAAAGGATAAAATTAAAATTCCTTATATATGTGGAATGATTTTAAGCAATCCTTTATGCACAGGTCAAGTTTTTCAGGGAAGGTATGTGATAAATAGTGTCCTTTAGTATTTTCATTTTGCAACATATTCCACATCTTTTTGGGTCCTTCCCATGGAGGCAAAAATCACTGAAAAAGATACAAAACATCCTGTGTGATATGAAAACTGAATATGTGGATGTACACGGCAACATTTATAAGGAGAAAATCATGGAAAATAATGCACAATAGATGCAAACATTATATATGGACTCTCACTCTGATATGATAAAATCTGAGACTCTCAGCCAGTATATTTTGATCAAAACACATCTACCCACGCCAAGGTGGTCTCAGTCAGGCAGGTCCTACTCTAAATCCACCTATGCCGTTGGGCATCTACATTCAGGAGAGCAGACCCTGCACATATAGTGTGCTGCTCCTAGTTACCTCTGTAGGGAGCTACAGTTCATTAACCCCTTGACTCTGCAGCCAGTTTTGGCCTTCGTGACCAGGCAATATTTTTAAAATCTGATATGAATAATAGGTGTCCTTAAACCTTGCTCATAAAAGAGAGGAAACAAAGACAAAGGCGCACAATCGTGAAGCACGTAAGCATAGGGAGACAGCAAACAGTTATGTTGGAGGCTCACCTTATACGGTTGTGCATTAGGCACAACACTATAACTTGCGTAATGAATAAGAAGTATGGACTGTGTCCGTTCCGGATGATGCAGCCGCAGGGTAGTAAATCTTCTGGTTGGGATTCCAAGTCCCACCAAAGAGGAGTAAGTGAGGAAGAGCAAACCTGCTAGTTTGGAGCAAAGAAATCCGGATTGGACGTCCTCAGATATTGTGAATAATATTCTTTTTTATTTTAGTATAAAAGGTGCACAATATGGGTCACAACGCGTTTCAGGGCTACCAAGGGCCCCTTCTTCAGGTGATAAACAGGCATAATGACAGACAAAGAAGCAAACACTTATATATAGTATACAGACCTTGAAAAAAAACGCCTAAAAACCGCATGTGTGGGCGGAGCTAGGATGGGCGGAGCATATGGTGGTATCAGGATCAACATTATAAACACCAGAATAAAACAAAAATAAGCATCCACAGGTCCTGCATAAATGCTATTCATAAGCAAAACATAACAGTGTTGGAGAGATGTATTGGGTCCGGCACAATCATTCCACATATATAAGGAATTTTAATTTTATCCTTTATGTAGCCTGTCATTTTACCACCTGTCTTATGTCCAGGGAACAGTTAAGGACCACATGAAGGGGCCCTTGGTAGCCCTGAAACGCTTTGTGACCCATATTGTGCACCTTTTATACTAAAATAAAAAAGAATATTATTCACAATATCTGAGGACGTCCAATCTGGATTTCTTTGCGCCAAACTAGCAGGTTTGCTCTTCCTCAATATTTTTAAAATCTGACCTATGTCACTTTATGTGATAATAGCTTTGGAATGGTTTAACTTATCCAAGTGATTTTGAGATTGTTTTTTGGTAACACATTTTACTTCATGTTAGTGGTATATTTTGGTTGATATGCTTTTAGTTTTTTTTTAAAAAATAGGAAATGGTGAAAATTCATAAAAAATGGCTATTTTCAAAGTTTAATAATTTCTGCTTTTCAGCCAGAGAGTGATACCACCCAAATGAATTTATGAATAACATTTCACATATATATACTTTTGTGTAAGCATCATTTTTTTTATGTATTTTATTTTTTTGCGGACTTTAGAAGGCTTGCAACTCTAACAGCAATTTTATAAATTTTCAAGAAAATTTCCAGAACCATTTTTTTAGGGACCAATTCAGTTCTAAGGGGTTTTTTAAAAGTCTATATATTAGAACCCCCTTTAAATCACCACACATTTAAAAGTGCACCCCATAAACTATTCAAAACAGCAAACAACATTGTTTAACCCTTTAGTCTTTTCACAGAAGGCAGATTTGACTGTAATACTTTTAGGGTGCTATTGCGCATTTGCAGAGCCCCTGAGATAACAGAACAGTGGAAGCCCCCAATAAGTAAAGTAAGGTAGCATTTAGTGAGGTGACTGGTCTTAATTTTTTAGGGTGGCATATAAAATTACAAAGTATTAAAATGGAGCACTGTGTGGTAAACTTCAAAGCATTCTGAAATACAAAGAGCTGGCTTGGAAGGGGAGGATGGACAAAAGTAGCGTGTGTCACTCCTTTTTCCTCTTTTGGAGCACACACGACATGCTCTTTGGGGATATTTTCTTGTCTCTGTTGAGGGAATGGTGGCCACAAAATGCCTGTCTGTGAGTCTTTTTGCATCCTCACCTTCTAATGGACCTGAAGGGGAAACGTTTTTGAAAAGGAGGTCCTCAATTACATTTTCTTGGTAAGTGAGGAATCGGACATTAGTGGTGGATTTTTTGAACAAAACAAAGGAGTTGTACATGGCCATCTGAAAAAGGTAGATGCTGATTTTTTTGTACCATGCTTTGGTTTTTCTCAGTGCTAGGTACGGCTGAAGGACTTGGTCAGCCAGATCCACACCACCCATGTACCGGTTATATTCTAAAATACAAATCGGCTTCTGCTTTTCGGTGGTGGATCCCCTTTCTGTTACTCCCATGGTGCGGTCAGTGTGTATGGTACTCAAAAGAAATACATCTTTCTTATCTTTATACCTGACTGCAAGAAGCTCACCACTGCGGAGGCAACTTGACTCCCCCTTTTTCAATTGGAGGCTGACAAGTGTTTGTGGGAACCCCAGTCGATTTTTTTGAATAATCCCACAAGCCCCCCCCCCATAGTTGTCAGTGTACAAGTTATACCCCTTTTGCAGAAATGGCCTGATCAACTCCCATACAATTTTTCCGTTTATTCCCAGGTAGGGAGGGCATCCTGGTGGACTGAGCTGTCGATCCTTGCCCTCATAAATCCGAAAGGCAGATGTATAGCCTGATGAGCTTTCACACATTTTATATATTTTGACTCCATATCTAGCCCTCTTGCTAGGGAGATATTGCTTGAAACTAAGCCTCCCTTTAAATTTCACTAAGGATTCGTCAATGGAGATATTTTGTGTGGGGGTATATAGGGTTAGAAATTTTTCTGACAGAATGCTTAGGAGAGGCCTGATTTTATAGAGACGATCAAAGTCTGGGGCATTGTTTGGTGGGCAGTTACTGTTATCGTTAAAATGGAGAAATCTCAACAGGATTTCATAGCGATTTCTGGTCATCACTGCAGAAAAGGTGGGAGTACAGTGGACTGAGCTTGAGGACCAGTATGAACGAATGGTTGACTTTCTGACAAGACCCATCGCCAGTGTTAGGCCTAAAAATCTTTTAATTTCTTGAATGTTCGTTGGGATCCATGCCACACTGACATTTACACCTGGGATGGCATTGAACTCTGGCACAAATGGGGGGGCAGAATTTGGGGGCCCCCAAATAGGAGATGCAATTTCTGGTGGAATAATATTTTGTAGATCCTGTGCAGTGTCTTGCAATCCCTCGCTTGTACTTGGCATGTCAGACATGTCAATATCCTGAGGTGTACGTATACTAGTCCCTTGTGACAGACTTTCACTGTATCTTGGACTTTTCCTGGGTGGAACAAATTCCACATCCCTTTCATTGCTGTCTGAGTCACTAACTTCAAAACCCTCAAAGGAACTATCATCATCTGATCCGCCACTTTTGCTGTCAGAACAAAGGAAAGCGAAAGCTTCTTCAGCAGTATATACCTTGCGTGCCATCTTTTTATGTATTTTTCTGTGACTTTTAAAATGAAATATCAAATGTAACTACAAACCAGAAAAATTAATATTTCTAATGAACAGAAGTGTACAATATATGATCAATAAAATGACCACAACTAATCAACTGAAGGATAACAGGTGAACTGGATGGACAGATGTCTTTCTTCGGCCTTATAAACTGTTACTATGTTACTATGAAGAGTGACACCGATAACTAGTTACGTGTTGATCAGCACTGACACTGAATTGATAGAATCAATATATATATAGTATATATGTATATAGATCTATGGGATTTTATACAATGAATGGTTTGTACAGCGCTACGGAATTTGATAGCGCTTTATAAATAAAGATTTTTTTATGGATGAAATGTATTGATTTATTGCTGAAATGTATTGATTTATTGAAATGAATCCAGTGAACCCTATCTGAACTATATAACTAATATAATCCAGTGAACCCTATCTAACTACCTAAACTACCTAGACTACCTTAACTACCTTCCTACACTGTCTGCCCTACACCAGCTATGGGGAGGTGAAGGGGTTAATGATTTTTCAGACTTTTATGTAGTTTTTACAATTCTGTCACTGTGTGACAAACGCTGACGCTGCCTGGAGCTTTGATCTCTCTTCCTCTCTGCCAGAGAACGATCTGACAGAGAGGAAGAGAAAACAAAGTTTCAGGCAGCGGGAACCTTTGTTCCTATAACAAACTTTAATGTGATCACCATGATTGGTTAATCATGGTGATCACGTCATCGGGACCTGAACCAATCTGGTCCGGTGACTAGACACTCCTGGGCTGCTGTAAGCGCTCTGCTCAGCCTGCTCTGAGCGCTGGAGCAGGGGTGAGCAGTGCTAGCAGCCCAGGCACATTATCGAGGTGGCTGCAGGCGGACAGACCAGCACTCCTGCTGGTAAGTACCTCCTCCTCCTGCCCACAGTGCCGGGGCTGATATTAACACCCGGCACTTCCTGCAAATGCTTTGCTGAATCGCGCTACCATTGCTTTTTCCAGCCCACGTTAATTAACGTGTTGCAGGTTTAAGGACCAGCGCTGCAGCACGTTAATTTACGTGGGCTGGTCTTCAACAGGTTAAGGGAACCATGAATGCCAACATGTACTGTGACATACTGAAGCAGAGCATGATCCACTCCCTTTGGAAACTGGACCGCAGGGCAATATTCCAAAAT
>ONZH01024887.1:0-129950 GCA_900303285.1 Rhinella marina | reverse complement strand
CAGTGTGTACAGATATATAGTATATAAGCAGGTACTGATATGTGAGTATGGAGGTATATAGAATGCAGTGTGGTACAGATATATAGTATATACAGCAGTGTACTGATATGTGAGGGTAGTAGATATATAGATGTATTGTGTACAGATATATAGTATATACACAGCTTGTACTTAATATGTGAGGTACAAGGTATAATAGATACAGTGTGTACAGATATATAGTATATACAGCCGTATACTGATATGTGAGGTACGAGGTATAATAGATGCAGTGTGTATAGATATATATTATATGCACTGCTGTATATACTCTATATACCACTGCATCTAGCTTGTCATGTGACCGTTAGCAACTTGTAGCCAGTGACGTCTCACCCACTGCAATCTAGCTTTTACCGAGTATTATAATACACTGTGTGTACGCTGTATTCAGAGGGCACACTGAAGGGTCACTATAGACAAATGGGCACATATACTGCAAGAGGCAAAATACATAAAGGGGGCACACTGAAGGGGCACTATACACAAAGGGGCACATATAAGAGGCACGTTTTATAAGGGGCACCAAGCATGTGGCACTAGCATTAGGGGAACTGTGTGTGGCACTATAAACAGAGGGCACAGGGCATATGACACTATATACAGAGGGCACAGAGCATGTGGCACTATAAACAGAGGACACAGAGCATGTGGCACTATATACAGAGGGTAAAGGGCATATGGCACTGTATACAGAGGGCACAGAGTATATGGCACTATATATAGAGGGCACAGGGCATATGACACTATATACAGAGGGCACAGAGTATGTGGCACTATATACAGAGGGCACAGAGCATGTGGCACTATATACAGAGGGCACAGAGTGTGTGGCACTATATACAGAGGGCACAGAGCATGTGGCATTATATACAGAGGGCATATGGCACTGTATACAGAGGGCACAGAGTATGTGGCACTATATATAGAGGGCACAGGGCATATGACACTGTATACAGAGGGCACAGAGTATGTGGCACTATATGCAGAGGGCACAGAGTATGTGGCACTATATACAGAGGGCACAGAGTATGTGGAACTATATACAGAGGGCACAGAGTGTGTGGCACTATATGCAGAGGGCACAGAGCATGTGGCACTAATGCTGCTGTTATATTCAGGGCACAGAATGTGGCACTAAGATGAGTTTGTGTCAGTATGCAGGGTGCCAATGTGTTGGTAAAGCGTGAAGCTGAAGACATCTTCTCGGCAAAATCTGCAAAGCTGCATTGTGGATGGGATGAGTCGTCATGGTGGTCTGAACCAGATGGGGAAGAACTCAGGAAGAGACGTCACCTGTAAGTCACTAAATGGAAATTATTATTATGCTACTGACTGTGTATGATGGGAGCTGTAGTCACCTGGATGATCTACAGCTGATGATGGGTGGTAGCATGCTGTTTTGCGCAACAACTCCCAGCATCCCTTTACACTTGTTCAGGCCATACTGGGAGCTGTAGTTTCATATGGCGAGGGCTGACCTGACTACTCAGATGGTATCTGTACTAAACATTTAAAATCTGGTAATGTATTTATGTATTGAATTTGGTTCTGGTGCAGTATTTATGTAGAGAACTTGGTTCTGGTGATGTATTTATGTATTGAACTTGGTTCTGGTGCTGTATTTATGTAGAGAACTTGGTTCTGGTGCTGTATTTATGTAGAGAACTTGGTTCTGGTTCTGTATTTATGTATTGAACTTGGTTCTGGTGCTGTATTTATGTAGAGAACTTGGTTCTGGTGCTGTATTTATGTAGAGAACTTGGTTCTGGTGATGTATTTATGTAGAGAAATTCGTTCTGGTGATGTATTTATGTATTGAACTTGGTTCTGGTGCTGTATTTATGTAGAGAACTTGGTTCCGGTGATGTATTTATGTAGAGAACTTGGTTCTGGTGATGTATTTATGTAGAGAACTTGGTTCTAGTGATGTATTTATGTAGAGAAATTGGTTCTGATGCTGTATTTATGTAGAGAAATTGGTTCTGGTGCTGTATTTATGTAGAGAACTTGGTTCTGCTGATGTATTTGTGTAGAGAACTTGGTTCTGGTGCTGTATTTATGTAGAGAAATTGGTTCTGGTGATGTATTTATGTAGAGAAATTGGTTCTAGTGCTGTATTTATGTAGAGAAATTGGTTCTGGTGCTGTATTTATGTAGAGAACTTGGTTCTGCTGATGTATTTGTGTAGAGAACTTGGTTTTGGTGCTGTATTTATGTATTCAACTAGGTTCTGGTGCTGTATTTGACTTATGGGTTTAGTTATGGTGCTATATTTCTTGTTGATTTTGTTGCTGTATTTGACGTATGGGCCTGGTTCTGGTGTTGTATTCATGCAGTGAACTTGGTTCTGGTGCTGTGTTTGACTTCTAGGTTTGGTTCTGGTGCTGTATTTATGTAGAGAACTTGGCTCCGGTGCTGTATTCATGTAGAGAACTTGGTTTGGGTGATGTATTTATGTAGAGAACCTGGTTCCGGTGCTGTATTTATGTAGAGAACTTGGTTCTGGTGATGTATTTATGTATTGAACTTGGTTCTGGTGCTGTATTTATGTAGAGAACTTGGTTCTGGTTCTGTATTTATGTATTGAACTTGGTTCTGGTGCTGTATTTATATAGAGAACTTGGTTCTGGTGCTGTATTTATGTAGAGAACTTGGTTCTGGTTCTGTATTTATGTATTGAACTTGGTTCTGGTGCTGTATTTATGTAGAGAACTTGGTTCTGGTGTTGTATTTATGTAGAGAACTTGGTTCTGGTGATGTATTTATGTAGAGAAATTCGTTCTGGTGATGTATTTATGTATTGAACTTGGTTCTGGTGCTGTATTTATGTAGAGAACTTGGTTCCGGTGATGTATTTATGTTGAGAACTTGGTTCTGGTGATGTATTTATGTAGAGAACTTGGTTCTGGTGATGTATTTATGTAGAGAAATTGGTTCTGGTGCTGTATTTATGTAGAGAACTTGGTTCTGCTGATGTATTTGTGTAGAGAACTTGGTTTTGGTGCTGTATTTATGTATTCAACTAGGTTCTGGTGCTGTATTTGACTTATGGGTTTAGTTATGGTGCTATATTTCTTGTTGATTTTGTTGCTGTATTTGACGTATGGGCCTGGTTCTGGTGTTGTATTCATGCAGTGAACTTGGTTCTGGTGCTGTGTTTGACTTCTAGGTTTGGTTCTGGTGCTGTATTTATGTAGAGAACTTGGCTCCGGTGCTGTATTCATGTAGAGAACTTGGTTCGGGTGATGTATTTATGTAGAGAACCTGGTTCCGGTGCTGTATTTATGTAGAGAACTTGGTTCTGGTGATGTATTTATGTATTGAACTTGGTTCTGGTGCTGTATTTATGTAGAGAACTTGGTTCTGGTTCTGTATTTATGTATTGAACTTGGTTCTGGTGCTGTATTTATATAGAGAACTTGGTTCTGGTGCTGTATTTATGTAGAGAACTTGGTTCTGGTTCTGTATTTATGTATTGAACTTGGTTCTGGTGCTGTATTTATGTAGAGAACTTGGTTCTGGTGCTGTATTTATGTAGAGAACTTGGTTCTGGTGATGTATTTATGTAGATAAATTCGTTCTGGTGATGTATTTATGTATTGAACTTGGTTCTGGTGCTGTATTTATGTAGAGAACTTGGTTCCGGTGATGTATTTATGTTGAGAACTTGGTTCTGGTGATGTATTTATGTAGAGAACTTGGTTCTGGTGATGTATTTATGTAGAGAAATTGGTTCTGGTGCTGTATTTATGTAGAGAACTTGGTTCTGCTGATGTATTTGTGTAGAGAACTTGGTTCTGGTGCTGTATTTATGTAGAGAAATTGGTTCTGGTGATGTATTTATGTAGAGAAATTGGTTCTGGTGCTGTATTTATGTAGAGAACTTGGTTCTGCTGATGTATTTGTGTAGAGAACTTGGTTTTGGTGCTGTATTTATGTATTCAACTAGGTTCTGGTGCTGTATTTGACTTATGGGTTTAGTTATGGTGCTATATTTCTTGTTGATTTTGTTGCTGTATTTGACGTATGGGCCTGGTTCTGGTGTTGTATTCATGCAGTGAACTTGGTTCTGGTGCTGTGTTTGACTTCTAGGTTTGGTTCTGGTGCTGTATTTATGTAGAGAACTTGGCTCCGGTGCTGTATTCATGTAGAGAACTTGGTTCGGGTGATGTATTTATGTAGAGAACCTGGTTCCGGTGCTGTATTTATGTAGAGAACTTGGTTCTGGTGATGTATTTATGTATTGAACTTGGTTCTGGTGCTGTATTTATGTAGAGAACTTGGTTCTGGTTCTGTATTTATGTATTGAACTTGGTTCTGGTGCTGTATTTATATAGAGAACTTGGTTCTGGTGCTGTATTTATGTAGAGAACTTGGTTCTGGTTCTGTATTTATGTATTGAACTTGGTTCTGGTGCTGTATTTATGTAGAGAACTTGGTTCTGGTGCTGTATTTATGTAGAGAACTTTGTTCTGGTGCTGTATTTATGTAGAGAACTTTGTTCTGGTGATGTATTTATGTATTGAACTTGGTTCTGGTGCTGTATTTATGTAGAGAACTTGGTTCTGGTGATGTATTTATGTAGAGAAATTGGTTCTGGTGATGTATTTATGTAGAGAAATTGGTTCTGGTGCTGTATTTATGTAGAGAAATTGGTTCTGGTGCTGTATTTATGTAGAGAACTTGGTTCTGCTGATGTATTTGTGTAGAGAACTTGGTTCTGGTGATGTATTTATGTAGAGAAATTGGTTCTGGTGATGTATTTATGTAGAGAAATTGGTTCTGGTGCTGTATTTATGTAGAGAACTTGGTTCTGCTGATGTATTTGTGTAGAGAACTTGGTTTTGGTGCTGTATTTATGTATTCAACTAGGTTCTGGTGCTGTATTTGACTTATGGGTTTAGTTATGGTGCTATATTTCTTGTTGATTTTGTTGCTGTATTTGACGTATGGGCCTGGTTCTGGTGTTGTATTCATGCAGTGAACTTGGTTCTGGTGCTGTGTTTGACTTCTAGGTTTGGTTCTGGTGCTGTATTTATGTAGAGAACTTGGCTCTGGTGCTGTATTCATGTAAAGAACTTGGTTTGGGTGATGTATTTATGTAGAGAACCTGGTTCCGGTGCTGTATTTATGTAGAGAACTTGGCTCTGGTGCTATATTTATGTAGAGAACATGGTTCTGGTGCTGTTTTTGACTTATGGGTTTGGTTCTGGTGCTGTATTCATGCAGTGAACTTGGTTCTGGTGCTGTGTTTGACCTCTAGGTTTGGTTCTGGTGCTGTGTGCATGTAGTGATCTTGTTCTGTATTTGTGTGTTAAACATACATCTGATGCTATACGTCTAATACTATCCATTCACATTTGCGCTTGGGTCACAGATTCTGTTAAAAAGACCGGGCAGAAAAGTTCTGCATGCAAGACTTTTTTGTTCGGTAAAGGAGCAGCATCCTGAGCAGACCCTATTGTACTCAATGGAGTCTCTTCAGCTCAGGGGTTGGTAAATCTGCCACCTTTTAACCATTTAAAGCCCATTTACCTATACCGGCTTTATGGTAGGCGGAGTTAAACAGGTTAAGGGTGGGCCGCTACACATGGGCCAGTGCTGTGTGCTTGCCACCCAGGCTAAAATTTGCCAGCCAGCCCCTGGTCATGGTGCTGCTGGTGGTGGAGCTCCTGCTGCAGTAAGAGGACGTTGTTGATCTGTGCCAGGTACACGCCCAAATGAGACACCTTCCTCTGGTGCATGCAGGCGACAGGACGTTCTGCGTCATTTTGTAGGCCTGAATACCACTCTAAGAATCGTGAGGCCAGAACAAGTAGAGGTAGTACTAGATAGGATAGCTGAGAGTGCCTACAGTTCCTTCACATTGTCTTCCACCCAGTCCACTGCTGAAAGCGCAGAGTTGGCACCAGCGGACCATTGGCATCCGTCTTCCACCTCAACCTGTTGCACATCAGCCAAGCAGTCTGAGCCCCAAGTCACTTATGCTTTTTGATGACTCTGCGTTTCGTGGGCCATCCACCTAGCCCTGTCCCAGAAGTGACAGAGATTGAGTGCACTGATGGCCAACCACTTATGTTTTAGGATGAGGATGTGGGAGAACCACTGCAGCACATCTCTGATGATGAAACACAGGTGTCAACTGCTAGGGCTTCCGGCAGTGTGCAGACCGGTCAGGAGGGCAGGGGTGAGGAGTGGGTGGGAGATGATATAGAAGCCTCATATGGCATCCAGGTCATGCCAGTTTGGAAGAGAAGAGGGGCACACAGCGCCAGCCACACAGCAAAAGAGGGAGCAGGGTGCAAAAGCAGAGCGGCTGTTCCCCAGCCAGTACACCTGCTACTGCCCAACATGCCAAGAGACATAGCACAAGGCAGACAAGGCAGTGAACAAGGCAGACATAGCAGAGCTGGAGAGGGTTCAGAGGAGGGCAACTGGAATGTAATAACTGGAATGGGTGGACTACAGTACCCTGAAAGATTATCAAAATTAGGGTTATTTACTTTAGAAAAAAGATGACTCAGGAGAGATCTAATTACTATGTATAAATATATCAGGGGTCAGTACAGAGATTTCTCCCATCATCTATTTATCACAGGACTGTGACGAGGGGACATCCTCTGTTTCTGGAGGAAAGAAGGTTTGTCCACAAACATAGAAGAGGATTCTTTACGGTAAGAGCAGTGAGACTATGGAACTCTCTGCCTGAGGAGGTGGTGATGGTAAGTTCACTAAAAGAGTTTAAGAGGGACCTAGATATATTTCTAGAGTGTAATAATATTACAGGCTATAGCTACTAAAGAGGGGTCGTTGATCCAGGGAGTTATTCTGATTTCCTGATTGGAGTCGGAAAGGAATTTTTTTCCCCTTAAGTGGGAAAAATTGGCTTCTACCTCACAAGGGTTTTGAGGCAATTCTTCAGGCAGTGTGTTGACCACAGGACACATGGTTTGCACGAAGTACAGTCAGAGCCTGAAGCGAGCAAAGCACAAGCTGCAGTGGTGTAGACACCTCAAGAACCACGAAAGATCAGAGGCCCCTCCTGCTCCCTTTTCTGCTGTGGTCTTGGCATCTTCTTCCCCCTCTGGAGCGACTGCGGCACATGCCACCCCGCAAACAGAGGATGTGGCAGCAACACCATTGCTACCAAGCATCTCCATACTGTCCCATGGAAGCATTCAGCTGTCCATCAAAGAGGAGGTACCCCCCTACCCACCCGTGAGCCCTGGCTCTGAATGATTGCATTTCAAAATTGTTAGCCTTTGAAATACTGCCATTCAGTCTGGTGAAGACGGACAATTTTAAAAATGTCATGATAGCAGCTGGTTCCCAGCCGCCACTAAATTTCCAGACGGGTCATCCTTGCCCCACACGAACAAGTGGCGGACACAACGCCATCAGTGGCAAGGTCCACATAACCGACAAGTGGACCAATTAGCACAGCCAGGGACGTTATATATCCCTAACTGCCCACTGGGTAAATGTAGTGACGGCTGAGCCTGAGGTAGACAGCGGTTTGGTGCATGTCCTACCAGCACAGAGGATTGCTGGACGTTTCTCAGTGCCTCTTCCTCCACCACCTCTTCATCACATCAGCGCAACACCTACACCACCAACTTCAGCACAGGGAGAAAGCAGGCTGTTCTGAAACTCATATGTTTGGGGGACAGTCTCTACATTGTGCAGGAGCTGTGGGCGGGCATGGAAGAACAGACTGATGAGTGGTTGATGCTGCTGAGCCTCAAGCCAGGCCTGGTGGTGTGTAACAATGGGCAAAATCTTATAGCAGCTCTGGGCCTAGCCGGTTTGACACACATTCCTTGACTGGCACAATTGCTGAACTTGGTGGTGCTGTCAGAGCTGCTGCAGAACGTGAGAGCCATCTGTGCGTGCTTTTGGTATTCTCACCCTGCTGCTGCTCTCCTGTCTGCGCTGCAGCATAACTTCGAAAGTGGAGTTTTAGCTGCAGCACGCATGGGTGAGTCACTCTGCAGAACAGCATCATTTCACCACTGAGTGGGCCTCCGTGCCGTGTTGCGCTGCTTCGAGTACTCCACTAACATGGCCAGTGGTGATGACGCCGTCATCAGCCTTACTATCCCACTTCTATGTCTCCTTGAAAAAACGCTTCAGGTGCTGATGGATGAGGAGGAATAGGGATCATTCCCATGGTTATCAGGCCAGTCTTTCACAAGTGGCTCAGAGGATGGGTTCCTACACCAACAGCGGCCAGGTACCCAACTGTCCAGCCAGGGCACAGTTTTGGAGGATGATGAGGAGAAGGATCCCTGTTCACAGCAGGGTGGCACCCAAATCAGCTCGCGGGCATCACTGGAGGGTGGCTGGGGGCAGATAGAGAGGACACAGACAATATACTTCCCACCGAGGACAGCATGTAGTTGCCTCTAGGAAGTCCGGCACACATGAGCGACTACATGCTGCAGGATGCCACATTCTAACCGGTGCTGATTACTGGGGGAGCCACCCTGCTGGATCCCCGCTACAAGGACAACGTGCCATCCTTACTTCCGTCACTGGAGCATGAACAGAAGATGCGCAAGTACAAGTGAATGCTGGTAGAGGCGCTACTGATGGTGTTCCTACCTGACAGCGGGGACTCAGTGGAAGCATGAGGCATAGACTGAGGAGGAGGAAGTCACCAACGCAGCAGGGGCACCGTCAGCACCTCAGAAGAGAGGGTTAGCATTGAAGAAATGTGGAAAAGCTTTGTCTGCACGCCACAATATACAGCATCACCATCTGATACAGACCGTCTTAGCAGGGAGCAATATTTCAGCAACATGGTGGAACAGTACTTGGGCTCATGGCCTGAGCTTGACCTTGGAGGTGCTGAGGGGTGTGATCGCGGACAGGCGCCTGTCCACAGTCAACGCGGACAAGCTCAAGTTCATTAAAATGAACCAGGCATGGATCCCACAGGACTTGTCCGTACCTTGGCCAGAGTACAGAGGCATACCGGCCACACCCAGCCATTGTTATACTCCAGCGCAATTTGTCCGTTCTCTTTGCTATTTCCTAATGTTTTGGGGCCTCCAAAGGAAAAGGAAAGGACCTTTTCCATCTATTATGTACTAGGGAGGATTCATACTGCTGAGGTCCTTTTCAATGATAGGATTTAGCTGACTCACACTGAAGTGACTATTTCCCATACTCCAAAAGGACCTTTTCCATCTATTAACTATGAAGTTGTTACTCAAACGTTATAAAAATATTGTGCCAGTGATAATGATTGTGGTTCAGAAATGAAGCAGCTTTTTTTTTTAGCCTTTCAAAATGCATCCCTTGCAGATCCTGGATGGAGCTGACACATTACTAGTGGATGGGGGCAGTAAAATTAGATGTCAGTGAAGGCATAATAGTAGGAAGAGGCAAAAAATGAGTGTGACATCAGAGGTAACATCATCCTGATGTCAGATGATGTTGACGGCTCAGGCTACTTTCACACTTGCATTTGCAGGATCCGTTTGTGAGATCCGTCACAGGCTCTCACAAACAGTCATAAACTGATCAGTTTTTCCCTAATGCATTCTGAATGGAAAAGGATCCGTTCAGAACGCATCAGTTTTGCTTCAGTTCATTCTCCATTCCATTTGGAGGCGGACACTAAAACGCTGCCTGCAGCGTTTTGGTGTCCGCTTGACGTAAACTGATCCAATCGAATCCGTCATGACTCACAATGTAAGTCAATGGGGATGGATCCGTTTTGTCTGACACAATAGTAAACGGATCCGTCCTCCAATGACTTTCAATGGAGTTCATGACGGATCCGTCTTGGCTATGTAAAAGATAATACAAACGGATCCGTTCAGAACAGATGCAGACGGTTGTATTATCATGACGGATCCGTTTGTGAGAGCCTGGACGGATTTCACAAACGGATCCTGCAAACTCAAGTGTGAAAGTGAGGAAAATTGGCTTCTACCTCACAGGGTTTTTTGCCTTCCCCTGGATCAACTTGTAGGAAAACAGGCTGAACTGGATGGACAGATGTCTTTTTTCGGCCTTACAAACTATGTTACTATGTTACTATGAAAGTAGCCTCAGTTGTACTTTCCACATTTTCATCTCTTTTCTCAATAATAACAGTAGCTCAACAGCTATTGCAGTCACTGGTTAATACTGACTAGGAGGCTGGTGCCGAGTCTGACAGTGCTGCCCCTGGTACAGCCACTGAAATTACTGGTGGATGATATGGGCTCCGATGAGCCGAAATTATTTTTCCCCGAAGGCCCGCGAGACTTCGTATATTAACTCCGGTAATTATTTCAGTAAAAAACCTTGTAACCAAGCTTGGGTTTGGTTCCAAGTGGTACCTTGGAACCGAACCTGAGTTCAGTCACCAGGTTTTTTACTGAAATAATTAATTACCGAAGTTATTATACGAAGTTTCGCGGGCCTTCAGGGAAAAATAACTTTGGCTCATCGGAGCCCATACATTCTAATACTGTGCAGAGACAAATCTCCACACAGTATTAGAATGATTTTTTTAGCGACGCGACTTCGGTGATTCGCTCATCTCTAATACAAACATAAATGGTGATTGTGCACAGCGTGATGCAAGAAATTGAATTGTAAGTTTTCTGAAACTGTTTAATGTTTCATGAAAATGAAGAAAAAAGTTCAGCTCCTTAAATAGCAACTTCTTTATTTCAAGCGGTAAAATGCATCAGGAGTATAGTATATGTCTACGCGTTTCAGACCCACAATTTTTGTAAGGACCAAAATTGTGGGTCCGAAACGCATAGACATACACTGTACTCCTGATGGATTTTACCACTTGAAAATGAAGATTACTTACGGTAATTGGATTTTCCAGAGCCCAGGACAGCACTATGAGAGAGAGGATCCGCCTCCAGAGACAGGAAACCTGCACAAAATAAAAAAGGCGGAGACTCTCCTCCACCTCAGTGTGAGTATCCAAGGATCAAGAGAAAGAACCGAAATAAAACCTTCACCATACAATTGAACATCATTCCTTTTTTTTTTTTTTTTTTTAAATATGCATGTGAACACCAAAACCCAAGGGTGGGATATAAGGGTGCTGTCCTGGGCTCTGGAAAATCCAATTACCGTAAGTAATCTTCATTTTTCCCAGTTCGCCCAGGACAGCACTATGAGAGTGAATTATCAGAGAGAATTTTAGGGTGGGAGTGCCACCGAAAGCACCTGTTCACCAAAGAAAAGTTCCTCAGGGGAGGAAAGGTCAAGTCTATAGTGCTTGTAAAAAGTAGACGGAGAGGACCATGTCGCCGCCTTGCAAATATCCTCGATGGAAACGCTCCGCCTCTCCGCCCAGGAAGTGGAAATAGCACGAGTAGAATGTGCTTTAAGGTTATTAGGGACAGAGGCACCAGAAGAAGAATATGCCAAAGAGATAGCTGAAGTAATCCATCTAGCAATGGAGGACTTTGAAGCCGCCTTGCCTTTACCTTTCCCTTGAAAAAGAATAAAGAGGGAAGAGTCCTTCCTCCAGGATCTAGTACTGTCCAAGTACTGTAACACCGCCCTTCTGACATCCAGGCAATGTAGGCTTCTTTCTTGTTCATTTTTTGGGTCCTGAAAGAAAGCTGGCAACACTACCTTCTGGGACCTATGAAATTTCGAAACTACCTTAGGTAGAAAAGCTGGATCTGGTGATATGATTATTCTATCGTCTAGAATGTTGGTAAATGGAGGGTTAATGGACATTGCCTGTAGCTCGCTGATACGTCTAGCGGAGGTAAGAGCCACTAAAAGACAAATTTTAAGAGTCAGGATTTTAATTGGAATAGATTCCAAGGGTTCAAAAGGGGGCTTAGTTAAGGCCGTTAATACCAGGTTAAGGTCCCAAGGAGGTAATCTGTTGGACCGTAACATAGAGGATCTACTAACAGCTCTAAAGAATCTAGCAACCCATCTGGATCCCGCTAGATCCTGATTAAACAATGCCGATAAAGCAGAGACATGAACCTTTAGGGTGCTTGGAGCTAGGCCTAAGTCAAGCCCTTTCTGAAGGAATTCCAGAATCAGGGAAATAGGAGCTTCAACTGGAAAGTCCCCAAACCTGATACCGGAATATTCTAGGAATTTGGACCAAATTCTATAATAAATTCTAATAGTGGACTTCTTTTTGCTCTGCAGAAGTGTAGACACCAGTTTCTCTGAGAAACCCTCCTTCCTTAGTAAGCTCCTTTCAAATTCCACGCCGTCAGATGGAGGCTTCTGACTGACGGGTGGAACACTGGACCCTGACTGAGAAGGTCCTGATCCTCTGGAAGGACCCAGGGGTCTGACACAGACATCCTTCTGAGCCACGAGAACCAGGCCCTTCTCGGCCAGAAAGGTGCAATCAGGATGACTCTTGCCCCTTCTTCTCTGATCTTTTTTAGGACTCTCGGTACTAGCGGCAGAGGGGGAAAAGCATATGCTAGAGGAAAGTCCCATTTCTGAGAAAAGGCATCTATTGCCTTTGGAGACCCCCTGGGATCCAGAGAAAAAAATTCTGGTAGTTTCTTGTTGTTCAGAGTGGCAAAAAGGTCTATTGTTGGGAGACCCCAAAGAGCTACAACCTTCCCGAATACCCTCTGGCTCAAACCCCATTCTGCCTGGGACAATTGATGTCTGCTGAGAAAGTCCGCCTGAAGGTTCTCCTCTCCTCTGATATGTACCGCTGTAATGGAGAGTAGATGTTTTTCCGCGATGGAAAAAATCTTCCGGGATTCCTGCATCAGACTCCAGCATCTCGTGCCGCCCTGTCTGTTTAGATAGGAAACCGTAGCCCTGTTGTCTGAAAAAATTTTTACATTTTTCTTCTCCAGCCAATGAAGAGTTCCCAAAATCGCTTTTCGTACTGCCGATAATTCTTTTAGATTGGAGGAGCTCTCCTTCTCTTGATTTTCCCAACTGCCCTGGAGCAGAACATCCTGGACATGGGCACCCCAACCTGTAGGACTTGCATCTGTGGTGAGGCAGATGATATTCTTTATTTTCCATCGTAGCCCCTGATCTAGGTTTATCTTCTTCAGCCACCAAGATAGATCCTTCAGGGTCTGATCTGAGATTGTTAGAGATTTCTCTAACGGTACACTCCCTCCCTTCCAAAAGGACAAGATCTCCCATTGGAGGGACCTGGCATGAAACTGAGCCCAGGGGACTGCCGGGATACAGGCTGATAGAGATCCGAGAATGGACATCCCCTGTCTCAGAGTTACCTTTCTGGAGCTCCTGAGATTGGAAATCAACCGAAAAATATTCCGGATTTTTTCTTCGGTCAAAAAAGTCCTCTGGTTTACAGAATCCAGAAGGAGCCCCAGAAAAATCTGAGACTGAGACGGGGAGGGTCTGGATTTCTCCACATTTATAATCCATCCTAGTTCTGTCACTACTCGGGATACTTCCTGAACTGCCTGTCTGCCCTCTATTTCTGATTTTGTGACAATAAGAAAATCGTCTAAGTACGGGATGAAAATTATATTCTTCTCTCTTATGTGTGCACCTACTTCTGCAATGAGTTTTGTGAATACTCTCGGTGCCATAGATAACCCGAAGGGCATCGCTGTAAACTGAAGGTGTAACAACTCTCCTCTTACCGGAACTGCTACCCTTAGGAATTTTTGATGTGGAGGGAATATAGGGACATGAAGGTACGCATCCCTTAGGTCTAGAACTGACATAAAACAAAGGGGAAAGAGCAAGTTTACCACTGACTTTATTGTTTCCATCTTGAACTTTTTTACGTTGAGGTACAGATTTAGGGACTTTAAATTTATAATGGTCCGATAAGAGCCATCCGGCTTCTTCACCAAAAACAGATGGGAGTAAAAACCTTCCCCTTTTTCGTTTTCTGGGACTCGAGACAGGACCCCTTTGCTCAAGAGCTTTAGAACTTCTTCCTCCATGGTAGACAACCCCTGTCTTGAGGTCTGGACCTTTGTGATCATGAACCTTTTTGGAGGGAGAAAACGAAAATCTAATTTTAGGCCTTCTCTTACAATACCTAAAACCCAAGAACTTACTGAAATTCGAGACCAGGCAGGGAAAAAACCTCTTAATCTTCCTCCTACCTGGGTTCTGGCGTCATTGGGGGTCAGGCTTTTTATGATCAGTTCCTGACTGCCTGAAGAAGAATCCTTTCCCTTTTTTCTGGGATCTGAAATTATTGGTTCTATCCCTTCTCTGGGCTTCCTTCTTTTCTTTGAAAGAACGAAAGGACCGGTTTTGTCTATGCGAGAAGGAAAAAGAGGAGGGTCCAAAACCTGGAAACTTCTTTTTATTATCTGCAGCTTTTTCAAGAAGTTCGTCCAGAGCCTGGCCAAATAAGAATTCTCCGTCACAAGGGACTCCACAAAGCTTATGTTTGGAAGGCAGGTCTCCTCTCCAATTTTTCAACCACAAAGCTCTACGTGCTGAATTTGATAAGGCGGCTGATCTAGCCGCTAATCTTACCGAGTCGGCAGAAGCATCAGCAAGGAAATCCGCCGCCTTTTTGATAGTTGGGAGGAAAGCCAGCATTTCTTCTCTGGCTACTTTACTACGCAACTGAGCCTCTAGGTCAGAAAGCCATATTATTAAGGAACGGGCCGTACAGGTGGCCGCAATACTGGGTCGGAATGATGATGTTGACGCCTCCCATGCGCCTTTTAAAAAGGATTCCGCCTTCTTATCTAGAGGGTCTTTGAGGACCCCTGTGTCTTCAAATGGAAGGGTTACATTTCTAGATACTTTGGAAATAGCTACGTCAATCTTTGGCGCTTTATTCCAGGAACTAGAGGCCTCCTCTTCAAAAGGGTATTTTCTTTTAAGGGCCCTAGATAGAAATATCCTTCTGTCCGGTTTTTTCCATACACCTTTAATTAATTTTTCAACATTTTTATGTACAGGGAAGGTCTTTTGTTTACGGGAGTCTAACCCCCGAACATGATGTCCTGAATGGACTTAGGCTCTTTACTATCCTCAATGCCCATAGTGCTGCGAATAGCTTTCAATAATCTGTCTATGTCTTCAGCAGGAAAACAAGGACGGCCCCCTTTTTTCTCATCATCCGAGGAGGAAAGAGAGGAGACATCTGAATTGATAATACCCTCCTCCTCTAAATCAGACTCAGAGGAAGGGGAGACTACCAGCGGCGTACCCCCCGAGGGTCTACTAGCCTTTGATGAAGCACGATTCTGGGACAGAGAAGAAGATACTTCAGATCTAACCAGGGTCTGTAGACACTTGTAAAAAGACGGGGATTCTTCTGCCACCGTCTTGTCGATACATGGCTGGCAAAGTTTTTTGTCCCACTGTCTGGACAAAGCGGATTTGCATAAAGCACATTCAATATTTCTCCTTTTCGATATTACTTTTTTAGGCTTCCCCTAAAAATACATACAGAAAACTAAATAAATATATATAATCATAACATTCTCCGGTAAAAACTCACCCCTCCACCAAGGGTACCGGGTTAGGAGTAGGATTGGTCACTTCTTCAGCTGTCTTCTCTTCTTCCATAGCAGCTCTCCAGGCCAGAACCAGTATGTCAGCTTACTCTCTCTGCCGACTGATCCTCCACCTCAGCTAACCGCACACTCCCTGGACGCCATGAGGAAGGCTCTTCCTGCATCCTTTATCCTGGTTCTTCCGGCCACGTGACCTCCGGGCGTCTGACGTCACCGCTGCGCGCTCAGCGCTGCGTTCCACAGACGCCCCGCCCCTCTCCATGCGCTCACAGCGGCCGCTCAGGCCCGGCAGCGCTGGTAAACCATCGGCATCCTGCCGCACCGCCTCCTTCCTTCCAGGACACCACCTCCGGCGTACCTCACTGCGGCTCCACACAGTGCACCGCTCCACGCCCCGGATCACCTGATACCGGCAGGTAAAGTTTTTTCCTAGATAGCCCAGCGAGGCCAACGATCCGATACCCACGTAGGCAGGCTTCCTTTCCAGAGACAGGAAACCACACTGAGGTGGAGGAGAGTCTCCGCCTTTTTTATTTTGTGCAGGTTTCCTGTCTCTGGAGGCGGATCCTCTCTCTCATAGTGCTGTCCTGGGCGAACTGGGAAAATAAAGAAGTTGCTATTTAAGGACCTGAACTTTTTTTCTTCGTTTTCATGGGATATATTACAGCTGAATCCAGGCTGTGTTCGTGCCCCAAAGGACTTAAGTGCAGGTGAGCACTGCAAGTGGACGATGTTCAATGTTTCAGTACATTTTGCACAACTTGCTGTTCTCTAACAAGGAGCCTAACGGTAAAATTCACACTAGGTGTTTGATCCATGAATCACCCAATAAATTTCCTGGTTCAGTTGGAACTGGTATTTAAACAATCCTCCTCATCATGTTGTTCACATTTTTACCATCATGAGACCAAGATTGATCAACAGGACCTCGCCATTTAAGCAGGAAGTTCTCAGAGTGTCATCAGCAGGTTGTATCAGAGAGACTGGAAGAGTCACAGAAAGGCATGAAAGTGGATGTCCTTTGGCCACATCCCACACTGATGACCTCTTCATTGTAAGCAATGCCCTACAGAACCGGATGATGAATACCACACAACTCCAGGCACATTTTAGGGAGGCGAGAGACACCCAAGTGTCATGTCAGAGCATTTGAAAATGTTTACTTCAGCATGGTCTGCATGCTAGACCTACAAGGGTACCTGACCACAGGTGTCATCATCTTGCAAGGGCCAGGGAGCATCTACACTGGACGAGGGACCAGTGGGCATCAGTTCTGTTCACTGATGAAAGACGATTCACACTGAGCAGAAATGATGGCCGCCAACAATGTTAGGGATGTCAAGGAGAGCGCTCTGCATCAGCCTTTGGTGGTGTTACAGTGTGTGTAGGTGTGTCTAGTCAATACAGAACTGCCCTACACTGTGTGAATGGTCCAGTGACAAGCCCAGACTACTTGAATACCATCATTAATCCAGTAATTGTGCTTCTGTATGAACAACACAGGCCTAATTTCATCTTCATGGAGGACAATACTCCAGCTCATCAAGGTTGCATCATTAGGGAACGGCTGCTGGAGACTGGGGGACCTCAAGTGGAGTGGCTGCACTTTCTCCAGACCTGAATCCCATTGAAAACCTATTAGATCAGATGAGACTCGTACCTATGTACCCCAGAACCACAATGACCTGAGGGCTGCCCTTCAAGAATAGTGGGATGCCAAGCCTCAGCAGAAAATAAGTCGCCTTGTGAACAGCAGGAGACGTCGTTGTCAAGCTGGAATTGATGCTGAAGGCCACAGGACAAGTACCTGAGAGAGTGACATTTTGTGGCTGTATACCCAGCACTGAGGTCGGTGACACACTGACATTACGTGGCGGTATACCCACCTCTGGTGTTGGCTTTTGTTTCCGTAAATTTTCTGAGATGAAGAAATCACCATCGCTGCTTCTACTTAATGCCCGACTTTCATTATATAATATCACTGGAGCCGGAACTTTTCACATTTTCTATAAATTTCAACCGAAAGCAAGATATCCCTAACTTTTAGTGAGTAGTGTATGTTTGGTCTGTGTATGTTTCTATTTCTTTTAATACTTTGCTGGCAGATTAGAACATATATGATGCTATCTGGTCTCTTTTTTTTCTTCCCCACAAAATGGCACCGTTCTGGGTATGGCTGATCCCACCAGGAAATGCATTCAGTGCTGCAACCAAACATGAGTAAACGGGTTATCTATGAATAAAACAGTCCTGCACTGGTCATAATACTCACCTAGTCCCCGTCGCTGAATTCGGAAAGTGTGACGTCACACATGACATAAGGGGAAGAGCCTGTGACTGGCAACATGGGCCAAATTCAGCAGCGAGGCCCAGGTAAGTATAATCGCCAGTGCAAGTATGACAGATCTAGGTCTGTTTTTGTCTTGGACAACCCCTTTAACCCATTCAGGACAGGGCCATTTTAGATTTTTACTGCCAGACTTAACTTTGTTTTTTCCTTTCACATATCCATATGAGGGCTTGTTTTTTGCAGAACAAGTTATACTTTCTAGTAATTTTACATTGCATATGATGTACTGGGAAGCTGCAAAATTAAGTCCAACTGGGGTGGAATTGGAAAACAAAAGTCAATTCCACCACGGTTTTGTTTTTACATCGTTCCCTATGAGATAAAACTGACCTGTTCTCATCATTCTCCAGGTCAGTACGATTACAGTGATTTATATTGTTTTACTTAGTTATAGTTTTAGGAAAATAGTGTGATTTGAAATTATATATATATATATATATATATATATATATATATATATATATATATATACAGCATCTACCATAGACTCCAGTGCACAGGCAGGGTCTTCAGAGGAACATAGCTGTGGCAGCCTTGGATCATTAAGGACTGAGGTTGCTGCACACACAATCCGGCTCCCCTGACCCTCCCTAGGAGGAGCCAATGCATGACGAGGAGCACGTGTTCACGGATTTTCAGCTCCCAGATGGTCACATTTGACAACAGCATCTGAGGAGGTTAAATGAGTGCAATCGATGTTATGTCATGTGCATATATTAGTCCTGCAGGCACCCGGGGATATGGTGCTCTAAATACCCAACTGCCAACATATATTTATGCTGGGCAGTTAGGAAGGGGTTAAAGCATTGTACAATGCAGGAAGCCCCCTTGTAGATGCTGGTCAGCAGGCGGCTTAGGCCCCTTGCAGACCAGTGTGACACACACACACACGTCTCCCGCAACGCATCTACTGGCCTGAACTCCGGCACGGTCGCCCCTGGAATGTGTTGGATAACACTAACATAATGCTGTCACTGTTGTCTAATACATTCCAGAACTATAAGGGTTACATAGCATCATAAATCCGTATAATGCTATGTAACCCCGTCAGAGCCAGGAGTTCAGGCCAGTAGATGTTTAGCGGGAGATGTATGTGTGTCACGCTCGTCTGCAAGGGGCCTTAGTGTGGAGGGCTGTGGGGGTCATTCTAGATGCTAAAAAATTGGATAAAACTTAGTTTTTATTGAAGATTTCATATCTATATGAACAGTAGAAGATATCAGGCAGGGGAGACAATGATAACTAGGGAGGAGCGAACCCAAACTTTACAGGTCCGGCGTTCAGGCAGTGGAGGAATCCCGATATAACGAAACGCAAAACAGAAGCCTTTAGTCTCCGTCATGATAGAAGTCTATGGGCAGCAGAACGGATCCGGCCACTGTCCGATATACAGGACGAAAAACAAAGTCCTGTCCTTCATAATGAAAACCGGACGGATCCGATATGGTGCCCATAGACGTCTATTATGATGGAATGCAAAACAGAATGCCCTCCCCCCCCAGTCACGCCCCCCCCCGCATACAATCCACAGACGCGCCCCCGCATACAATCCCACACAGCGCCCCCCCCCACGCATACAATCCCACACATTCGCCCCCCCTCCATACAATCCCCCAGTCGCCCCCCCTCCATACAATCCCACACAGCGCCCCCCCCCCACGCATACAATCCCACACATTCGCCCACCCTCCATACAATCCCCCCACAGTCGCCCCCCCTCCATACAATCCCACACAGCGCCCCCCACACAATCCCACACAGCGCCCCCCACACAATCCCACACAGCGCCCCCCCCCCCCTCCATACAATCCCCCACAGTCGCCCCCCCTCCATACAATCCCCCACAGTCGCCCCCCCCTCCATACAATCCCCCCACAGTCGCCCCCCCTCCATACAATCCCCCACAGTCCCCCCCCTCCATACAATCCCCCACAGTCGCCCCCCCTCCATACAATCCCCCCACAGTCGCCACCCCTCCATACAATCCCCCCACAGTCGTCCACCCCTCCATACAATCCCCCACAGTCGTCCACCCCTCCATACAATCCCCCATCCCCTCCATACAATCCCCCATCCCTCCATACAATCCCCCCATCCCTCCATACAATCCCCCATCCCTCCATACAATCCCCCACAGTCGCCCCCCCTCCATACAATCACACAGTTGCCCACCCCCCCTCCATACAATCCCACAGTCGCCCCCCCCCCTCCATACAATCCCACAGTCGCCCCCCCCCTCCATACAATCCCACACAGTCGCCCCCCCCTCCATACAATCCCACACAGTCGCCCCCCCCCCCATACAATCCCACACAGTCGCCCCCCCTTCCTCCAGCATACAATCCCAGTCGACCCCCCTCCATACAATCCCACACAGTGCCACAGCCCCCCAGCATATAATCTCACACACTGCCACAGCCCCCCTTACCCAGCATATAATCTCACACACTGCCACAGCCCCCCTTCCCCAGCACACGATCTCACCTCATAGAATTGTCAGCCCCTCCTCAGGATTCACATCTACCTCTCAGGCAGACAGATCCTCTCTCTCTCCCTTCTCACTGCTACAGAGGCTGCAGAGCAGCCATCCATAACCTTCCTACTCTAAATGCTGAGCGCGCCGGTTGCCGACCCACGTGACCTAGGAATGTCACGTGATGGTGTGACGTCAGGAGGTCCTTACCGAGTATAGTATTTAGCCTTTACCCATTCAGAAGGCGAGCACTTTCTGTGTGCGCCGCTCCCATCGTCCAACTCGGCTGGGCGTGCCTTCCTGTACATGACTCGTGTAAGCCCCGCCCCTTTATGTCCCGGTGCCGGGGTGCCTGTGACGATGGGAAGGATTCTTCAGCGCGGGCACGCAAGTAACGGTTGGGTTTCCTAGCTTTACTGTTTGTGGCCATTCATCTCTTGTCACTAGCCAGCTGTTATACTGGCTATTATACCTAGGGCTGTGCTGTGCATGGGATACTGGAACTGGCAGCAGAAATCCGTCGTCATCATTTGCATAGAGAGCGAGCTGTGGTATTTAGCATAAATTGTTCACTTTCTGGCTTATCAGATGCACAGTGTGAGAAACATATGATCAAAGCCACCTTGTGGCCCCAGCCAGCACCTTTTTATTGGTGGGAAGATCTGATTATTGGACTGTTTTCTACCTTGGGATTTTCTAAAAAGAATGAACAATGTTATCAATTTGTAAAACTGCAGAGAGAGGTAAACTGTATTTTTGGACTATAAGACGCACCTAGGATTTGGAGGTGGAAAATAAGAATAAAATATTTTTTATCAGATCCCCAAACTCCATCAGACCTCAGAGCAAACCCTCATCAGACCCCCAAGCTCCATCAGCCTCCAAACAGAAACCCCCCCATGACAGTGCGTCATCCCCAGTTCCCCCATAAAATATTCTGTTACATGTTTTAGCACACTTTTTGGTTCAAAATATTATTTTCCTCCTCTAAAACCGTTTCTTTTACCTTTGGGGGCGTTTTTTATTGCATTTTTAGCTAAAATTATTTTTTAAATTGGTCTTTATTAAACATATGGAACCCTGTTTTCTGTACAGCCTTGTGTTCCTCTAGTAGCAGGATCTAAATTTTCTCTTTTTTCCGTCAGCCAGCTCACTTGATGGCTCCTTATCTCTGCTCTCTGACATTATAAACAATAAGTACGTGGCTATGGCTACTTTCACACTAGTGTTTTTGCTGGATCTGGCAGAGTTCAGCAAAAATGCTTCCGTTACTGATAATACAACCATCCGGTTGTATTATCTCTAACGTAGCCAAGACGAACCCGTCATGAACTCTATTGAAAGTCAATGGGGGACGGATCCGTTTTCTATTGTGTCAGAGTTAAACGGATCCATCCCCATTGACTTGCGTTGTGAGTCATTACGCTCCCATCACAGGACGGAAAGCAAACCACAGCATCTCATCCGGTAGGAGAACAGAATACATTTTGGAGCACTCCATTCTGTTCAGTTACATTTTGTCCCCATTGACAATAAATGGGGACAAAACAGAAGCGTGTTTTTCCGGTAATGAGACCCTATGACGGATCTGAATATCAGAAAATAGAAACGCTAGTGTGAAAGTAGCCTTAAGGTTGTATTAGACACACTAACAATTGTCAGGAGGAAAGCGTACCCTCCTGGCAATCGCTTGCCGAGGCAACTGCTGTTATTACATGCAGCAATCTCCTCAGCAATATGAGGAGGGGTGATTGCTAATGCCATTGCTCGTCCCCATGTTGTACAGTGGTTTGCCAGTTGCAGGTTGTTATTAGACAGCACGATCTGCTGCTGGCAAATCCTGATCTTTCAGCATGCTAAAGCTCTGGATTGCCCCATGAACGAGCGTTTGCTCATTCATCATGCAGTCGGTGGCAGTATTTCACTGCAAGGCAGTGCACGTATATACTATTCATTCCCCATCTAACGTTACTTTCACATCTGCGCTTGCAGCTGTTTTGTGTCTGGTCACAAAACAGAATGCCAAAATGCTGATGTGAAAGTAGTCTAAGATGCCCAAGAAATTAGTAAACCCGTATACGTGGAAAACTGTATTTGTTCATTGCACTCTAAATTAAACTTATCACATTCATTCCCTGTCTAGGATGCACAGGCAATTCAGTATATACCAGTATATGTGTAATGTGTGTTCATTACGGTATAACCTACATACACAGTATATCCCGTTCATTCCATGTGTAAGACGCTCAGGCAATTCAGTATACACCTGTATATGAGGAATTTATGTTCATTCTAGTATAAACTACACATATAGCCTATTCATGCCCTGTGTGCGACGCACAGGGAATTTAACATACTTTATAAGCCTGAAAAAAGACATCTGTCCATCCAGTTCGGCCTGATTTCCTGCAAGTTGATCCAGAGGAAGGCAAAAAACCCCTGTGAGGTAGAAGCCAATTTTCCCCACTTTAGGGGAAAAAATTCCTTCCCGACTCCAATCAGGCAATCAGAATTACTCCCTGGATCAACGACCCCTCTCTAGTAACTATAACCTGTAATATTATTACCCTCCAGAAATACATCCAGGCCCTTATTGAACTCTTTTAGTGAACTTACCATCACCACCTCCTCAGGCAGAGAGTTCCATAGTCTCACTGCTCTTACTGTAAAAAATCCTCTTCTATGTTTGTGAACAAACCTTCTTTCCTCTAGACGCAGAGGATGTCCCCTCGTCACAGTCACAGTCCTGGGGATAAATAGATGATGGGAGAGATCTCTGTACTGACCTCTGATATATTTATACATAGTTATTAGATCTACCCTCAGTCGTCTTTTTTCTAAAGTGAATAACCCTAATTTTGATAATCTTTCTGGGTACTGTAGTCCACCCATTCCAGTTATTACTTTAGTTGCCCTCCTCTGAACCCTCTCCAGCTCTGCTCTGTTCACAGGAGCCCAGAACTGTACACAGTACTCCATGTGTGGTCTGACTAGTGATTTGTAAAGTGGCAGGACTATGTTCTCATCACGGGCATCTATGCCTCTTTTGATGCAACCCATTATCTTATTGGCCTTGGCAGCAGCTGCCTGACACTGGTTTCTACAGCTTAGTTTGCTGTTCACTAAAATTCCTAGGTCCTTTTCCATGTCAGTGTTACCCAATGTTTTACCATTCAGTATGTACTGGTGACTTGCATTATTCCTTCCCATATGTATGTAGAATGTAGAATATACCTGTTTATGCAAATGCAGAAAACTGATTATACCCCTCTCTATAGCTTTACAAATTGATAATGTTAATCAATCCTTTTCTTCATCCTTTTTAGTATGTCCTGTCTAACTGTACATTTATGTATGTGCTATTGGCAGAAACGTGGTATATACTATTACTGCACCTAGTCGTTGGCCAGCTCTCTTAGCTAATGAAATCTAGTGGATTACTACAGGGGGTGTCTGTGCAGGTATCACCTTATATTGTGCTTGGTGTGGAGAACCAGCCTCATAATCACTGCAGCACAGGCCTTGAAAAGAGTCAAATCTACCTGAGAAGAGTCATGGTTATTCATAATCTCCTGCTCTCCCGCTCATCTGCTGATGATTGGCAGTTCTCTCCTAGAGAGAAAGGGAGAAAACTAGGTTGCCGACTGTCAGTCATCAGCAGGTGGGCAGGGAGAGCAGGAATTCATGATTAACCCCTTCCCACATATTCACGTACATGTATGTGAGCGAATGTGGCTAATTGCCGCATCTTCACGTGCATGTACAGTATAGACCAAAAGTTTGGACACACCTTCTCATTCAAAGAGTTTTCTGTATTTTCATGACTATGAAAATTGTAGATTCACACTGAAGGCATCAAAACTATGAATTAACACGTGGAATTATATACAAAAAAGTGTGAAACAACTGAAAATATGTCTTATATTCTAGGTTCTTCAAAGTAGCCACCTTTTGCTTTGATTACTGCTTTGCACTTTGATGAGCTTCAAGAGGTAGTCACCTGAAATGGTATTCAAACAGTCTTAAAGGAGTTCCCAAAGATGTTTAACACTTGTTGGATCTTTTGGGAACCAGGCATGTAGAGTCCATCCATTCACCTTTTCTGCGTCGCACAAAGACACGGTCTTTGGAACCAAAGATCTTAAATTTGGACTCATAAGACGAAAGCACAGATTTCCACTGGTCTAATGTCCATTCCTTGTGTTCTTTAGCCCAAACAAGTCTCTTCTGCTTGTTGCCTGTCCTTAGCAGTGGTTTCCTAGCAGCTATTTTACCATGAAGGCCTGCTGCACACAGTCTCCTCTTAACAGTTGTTGTAGAGATGTGTCTGCTGCTAGAACTCTGTGTGGCATTGGTCTGGTCTCTAATCTGAGCTGCTGTTAACCTGCGATTTCTGAGGCTGGTGACTCAGATGAACTTATCCTCCGCAGCAGAGGTGACTCTTGGTCTTCCTTTCCTGGGGCGGTCCTCATGTGAGCCAGTTTCTTTGTAGCGCTTGATGGTTTTTGCGACTGCACTTGGGGACACTTTCAAAGTTTTCCCAATTTTTCGGACTGACTGACCTTCATTTCTTAAAGTAATGATGGCCACTAGTTTTTCTTTACTTAGCTGCTTTTTTCTTGCCATAATACAAATTCTAACAGTCTATTCAGTAGGACTATCAGCTGTGTATCCACCTGACTTCTGCCCAACACAACTCATGGTCCCAACCCCATTTATAAGGCAAGAAATCCCACTTATTAAACCTGACAGGGCATACATGTGAAGTGAAAACCATTTCAGGTGACTACCTCTTGAAGCTCATCAAGAAAATGCCAAGAGTGTGCAAAGCAGTAATCAAAGCAAAAGGTGGCTACTTTGAAGAACCTAGAATATAAGACATATTTTCAGTTGTTTCACACTTTTTTTGTTAAGTATATAATTCCACATGTGTTAATTCATAGTTTTGATGCCTTCAGTGTGAATCTACAATTTTCATAGTCATGAAAATACAGAAAACTCTTTGAATGAGAAGGTGTGTCCAAACCTTTGGTCTGTACTGTACGTGATCTGATCGGGCAGGTGCAGGAGACGCTGACAGTTCAATTCAGTACAATACAGAAAGTATTTTACTGAATTGAATGGGGATCAAACTATGAAAACGTGAAGTCCCACAGTGGGACAAGTGTAAAAAGTAAAATAAAGTGTTTTTTTAATAATAAAAAAAATAAAGTTTCAAGTGAAAAAAAAAAGAAAAAACGCCCCCTCACCATAAAATAATGTTTAAAAAAAAAAAAGTAAAAAACACACATATTAGGTATCGCCGCGTTCGTCACAAAGTGCTCTATAAAAATATCACGTGATCTACCACCTCAGGTGAACTCCATGAAAAAAATTTAAGAAAAAAAAACGGAGCGAAAATGCAAATTTTTTGGTCACCTTACATCACAAAAAGTGTAATTCCAAGCGATCAAAAAGACGTATGTACCCCAAAATAGTGCCAATAAAACCGTCATCTCTTCCCGCAAAAAACAACACCCTACCTAAGACAATCGCCCAAAAGATTAAAAAAAATATGGCTTTCAAAAAATGGAGACACTAAAACCTGATTTTTCCATTTCCATCCACCATGACTGCCACATGGAGATTGACCTCTGACCTATGTAGGGACAGGAAGCACAGAGAGTTTAAATTGCCCCACCCACCCACTTTGCTCGGTGTTTTTCTTGTCCCTACATGGGTCATGGGCACAGAGAAAGTCCTCCCTTGGGGAGGTGAAGTTCTTTTTTATTTTTTATTTTTCTTAAAGGGGTTGTCCGGGTTCAGAGAAGAACCCGGACATACCTGCAATTTCACCCAGGCAGCCCGCCTGAAGAGGGCATCGGAGCATCCTATGCTCCGATGCCCTCCTTTGCCCTGCGCTAATTAGCGCAGGGCAAAGGAATTTCGCCGGGTTCCGGTGACGTACCGGTCCCTGCCGGGCAGAGGCTTCCGCCCGGCAGTGAGTCGGTGACGTCATCGGCGCTGATGGACAGGCTTCAGCGCTGCCCTAGCCAGTAAAACGGCTAGGGCAGCGCTAAAGCCGGCCCATTAAGGCCGGTGACGTCACCGAACTCACTGCCGGGCGGAAGTACCCGCCCGGCAGCGAGTATTTTCAAAACAAGAGACCTTGCCCTGCGCGATCTAGCGCAGGGCAAGGGGGGGGCATCGGAGCATGAGATGCTCCGATGTCCTCTTCAGGCAGGCTGCCTGGGTGAAATTGCAGGTATGTCCGGGTTCTTCTCTGAACCCGGACAACCCCTTTAATTTTTCAGGTCCTGAGGGTCGGTAGCTGAGCTTACCCTCCGTCCTCTTACTTTTTCTGCGGACCTTTTATCCCTCCTGTTTCTCCGGCGGCCATGTGCTAAAGCAGGACAGGGGAGGCATCCAGGTACTCGCTCCGGCTAGTCCAGGAGCCTGCTACCTTACCTGCACGATCTCCTTCCTGTGGGGAGCGACTCGGCAGGGGAACCAGTCGGAGCGCTGGGCGGTGTAGGCGCACGGAGCAGCGTGCGTTCCTGGCGTCCCACGTGACTGAACGTGAGTCACGTGATCGGAGACGTGGAGGCGGAGCCACGGGACCCAGAAGCGCTGGTTCAGCAGGGTTCATAAGCGCCGTCCTGAGCAACAATGAGGGCGCTTCAGCAGACACCCCCTCTCCTCAGGAATGTCAGCAACAGATGCTCCCCCCATAGATTACTCTGAGTTACCAGGCTCCACTGCCGTGAGTTCCCGGTGTGTGAAAATATCTTTTTATTTTATATTGGTTACTGCGTTCCTTATCTGGGGTTGCTCTTCTTTGTTATTAGACCAAAGAGTCTAAGTCAAAAATGAAGACATCTAAATGTGCTCTCTGCACCAAACATCTTCCTGAAGATTATAAAAAGAGATTATGCAAATCCTGCATTGCAAACACCTTAAAAGAAGAGCAACCTTCTATATTAGCAGAGATGAAAAGCTTAATCCAGGAAGAAATTAAATCTTCCCTGGCCTCCTTGGGATCGTCTGCCCCCCCGGCAGTACCTCCTAAAAAACCCAGGTTGTCTACGCTTTCATCCTTAGATTCTGAGGAGTTAGAGGAAGACACTTCATCTACCAGACCTCTGGGAGAGGAAGAATTTTTCTCTGAAGGTGAAATTACGGACGAGGACAGGAAATATTATTTTTCTTCTGTCGACATGGAAGGGTTACTTAAAGCTGTAAGATCCACAATGGGAATAGAAGATACCACTAAACCTCGCTCAGTACAAGACGAGATGTTTGGTGGCTTAAGATCTAAAAAATCTATGGTCTTCCCCATTCATGAGAACGTTCGTGAAATGATTTTAGATGAATGGCTAGACCCAGAACGTAGACTGGGAATCCCTAAAGAGTTCAAAAACCGTCTCCTTTTTGACTCCTCCGAATCTATGATTTTTGATAACATCCCAAAAATAGATATTCAGGTTGCAAAAGTGGTCAAAAAAACCTCACTTCCATTTGAAGATTCATCTCAGTTACGTGACCCCATGGAGCGGAAGGCTGATGCCTTGTTAAGGAAAGCATGGGAGACCTCCACCTTTACTATTAAATCTAACATTGTAGCCACTTCGGTAGCCAGGTCAATGTTTATATGGCTAAACGAGTAAGAAGATCACATTAAAAATAAAACTCCCAGAGAAGAGATCCTATCTTCTATTCCTCTCCTAAAATCCGCCACTGCTTTCTTAGCAGACGCCTCTGCTGAATCAGTCAGATTCGCAGCTCGTGAAAGCTCTTTCCAATTCAGCTAGACGTGCCTTATGGGTCAAATCATGGTCAGGCGACAAGGTTTCAAAGTCAAAACTCTGCTCTATTCCCTTTTTGGGAGAATATGTTTTTGGCCCCGTACTCGACAAAATACTCGAGAAAGCGAAAGACAAAAAGAAGGGCTTCCCAGAGGACAAAGAAACCAGGAAGCGTTTTTTTCGTCCCCAGGGTTCTCATTTCAAATCCTACAGAGGAAAAGGGAAATCAGGCCGCTGGAGTTATCCGAAGGGCGGAAGAGGCAGGGGCTTCCTTCAAAATACCCCAAACAAGTCAACAGATAAACAATGATGCCGGAGTGGGGGGTCGTCTGAGGGGATTCCTTCACCAGTGGCAGGAAATAACTTCTAATCCTTGGGTCCTGAATACCATAGGCCAGGGATACAGGATCGAATTCTCCAGATATCCCCCAAGATACTTCCAGATAACTACACAAAGTCCACAAACCACGACAGATCTCTGGATAGAGATCCAAAAGCTATTAAACTCGGAAGTAATAACTCGAGTACCCGTACCCGAACAGGGCAAGGGGTTTTATTCAAAACTCTTCTTAGTGAAGAAACCCGATGGATCAGCTCGCATGATTATAAATTTAAAACTCCTAAACAAGTCGATAAAGTGTACAGACGATTCAAAATTGAATCAGTCTCTTCAATAATTCCGCTTATAGGGGAAGGAGCCTTCATGACATCAGCAGACCTGAAAGAGGCATAATATCATGTACCCATTTCAGAAGCCTCCCAGAAATATCTAAGATTCGCAATCGGAGACAAGCAAGGCAGAATAAATCATTTTCAGTTCACATGCCTACCCTTTGGCATTTCCTTCGCCCCAAGGGTCTTCACGAAAATCGCAGTAGAAATGATAGCTTCTTTCAGGGAAAAAAATATCGTCATTATTCCATACTTAGACGATTTTCTTCTAATTGGAAAATCCCGAGAAGTAGCAGTCAGGGACACAGATCTCTTTCTACAGGACATCCAGAGACAAGGATGGATGATAAACTGGAAGAAGTCTTTTCTCCTCCCCTCTACAAAAAGGCTTTTTCTAGGCAACCTACTAGATTCCGCGCTTCAGTGTTCCTTCCTTCCCCAAAACAAGATAGAATCACTGCAAAACAAAGTAAGAAGATTTCAAAGAGAAAACTCATGTTCAATTCGTGCAGCAATGAGCTTGCTGGGCCTCCTCACGTCTTGCATAGGATCGGTGGCCTGGTGTCAATCCCATACGTGGGTTCTTCAAAGATGGATCTTAGGATCCTGGAACAAAAAACAGTCAACCGTAGACCAATCAGTCTTCATTCCCTTCCATGTAAAACAAGACCTAAACTGGTGGCTACAAAAAAAAAATCGGGAGAGAAGTATCTCATGGCTAAAAAAAACAGCAATCCAGGTAATTACAGTTGCCAGCAAAACAGGTTGGGGCGCAAAAGTGGACTCTCATTTATTTCAGGGAACCTTCTCAAAAGAAGTAAGCGATTGTTCTTCAAATTTCAGAGAGTTATCCACAGTCTGGTACACCCTAAGAGAGGCCTCCTTTCTGATAAAGAATCATCACATCAGAGTCTTCTCGGACAATATAACAATAGTCGCCTACCTCAAACATCAGGGCGGGACAAGATCAACAACTCTGAACAGTCTCGCCAGGAAAATTCTATTCTGGGCAGAAAATAACTCTCTCTCTCTCCATCTCAGCAGTCCATCTGAAAGGCTCGCAAAATCAGGAAGCGGATTTTCTCAGCAGAAATCTTCTAGATCCAATAGAATGGTCTCTAAACCCCCTCATTTTCAAGAGAATTTCAGAAGAATGGGGCCTTCCTTCCATAGACCTCTTTGCTACAAGGAAGAATGCCCAAGTCAAGTTATTCTGCTCTCTAAATCCAAGAGAACATCCTTTTGCGGTAGACGCATTTTCAATAAGATTGAAATGGTCCCTGGCATGCGCATTTCCTCCAATACCTCTAATACCTCGGGTGATACAAAAGATCCTTCAAGATCCAGTCTCCCTGATTCTCATAACTCCTTACTGGCCAAAAAGGAGCTGGTTTCCGGTTTTAAGATAATTGTCAATCAGGAGTCCCTGGTTACTCCCTCCTCAGAAGATCTCCTCCTACAGGGACCAGTCTGTCATCCCAATCCGAAAATATTCAGGCTGACAGCTTGGATACTGAGGGCGAATACTTGAGACGTCAGGGTCTTTCAGAAAAAGTGATTTATACCCTGAAATGTAGCAGGAAAAAAGTTACTAACAGGATCTACTTAAAAATTTGGAAAAAATTTTGCTCCTGGTTAGGGAACCCTAACCCAGATACAGCCTACCCCCAACATCCAGAAAATACTGGATTTCCTTCAGAATGGTCTTGATTTGGGTTTAAAACTTAGCACCCTTAGAGTTCAAATATCTGCCCTCAGTACTTTCTTTGACACATCCTTAGCAGATCACCGATGGGTAAAAAGGTTCATGACCGCAGCTTCTAGAATCAGACCGTCCTTTTCTTCTAGGATTCCTCAATGGAATTTAAATATTGTGCTTTCAGGTTTAACGGGGCCCCCCTTTGATCCCTTAGACTCCGCCTCTCTTAAGTTCCTATCATTAAAAGTTGCCTTTTTGATAGCATTAACGTCAGTGAGACGTGTGGGAGAGATCCAAGCCCTGTGCTCTAGAGAACCTTACCTCTTAATATCAGACGATAGGTTGGATCTAGACTAAGAGTGACTCTTTCTTCCAAAAGTGGTCACAGATTTCCACAGGAACCAGAATATTGTACTACCTTCCTTTTGCTCAAATCCCAAAAACCCGACTGAGGAAAAATACCATTGCTTAGACGTACGTAGAGCTATCATTAGATACCTAGAAGTATCTAGAGAATTTAGGAAAGATGACAACCTCCTTATCCAGTATGGGGAAAAAAATAGGGGTAAAAAACTCTCAAAAGCTTCCTTAGCCAGGTGGCTAAAGACCACTATTTTGGAATGCTACAAGATCCAGAACGTTCCTTGTCTGGTTAGAATCAAGGCCCACTCTACCAGGGTGGTAGCCTCCTCCTGGGCTGAAAGAGCCCTATTTCAGATATGTAGGGCCGCCACTTGGTCGAGTACATGTACTTTTGTTAAACATTATAGGTTAGATCTTTCTTCTGTGACCGACTTGGCTTTCGGGAGAAAGGTTCTACAAGCAGTAGCCCCCCATTAATTGTTTATTTGTTAGTTCTCCATGTGGCTGTCATGGTGGATGGAAATGAAAAACCGGAATTAGACCTACCGGTAATTCTGTTTCCTTGAATCCACCATGACAGCCCGGTTATTCCCTCCCAAAAAAAAAAAAAAACATTTCGGAGGTATGAAGTAATACTAAAAAACAAAAACAAAACAAAACAAAAAAAAAAATATATATATATATATATATATATATATATATATATATATATATATATATTTCCCCACTTAATAATTGAGTAAAACACTGAGGAAAGTGGGTGGGTGGGGCAATTTAAACTCTCTGTGCTTCCTGTCCCTACATAGGTCAGGGGTCAATCTCCATGGTCATGGTGGATTCAAGAAAACAGAATTACCGGTAAGTCTAATTCTGTTTTTTTCCTTCAAAAATGCTTTTATTTTGTAAAACTGAAAAAAAAGTAAAAAAAAGTATACATGTTAGGTATCACCGCATCCGTAATAACCCGCTCTATAAAAATATCATATGATCTATGCCCTCAGGTGAACGACGTAAAAAAAAAAAAAAAAAAAAACCTGTGCCAAAAATGCAATTTTTTTGTCACCTTTCATCACAAAAACTGTTATAACAAGTGATCAAAAAGTCATACACACCCCAAAATGGTACCAACCGAACCGTCATCTCTTCCTGCAAAAAATGAGCCCTTACATAAGATAATCGCCAAAAAAAGAAAATAAAATATAGCTTTCGGAAAATGGAGATGCCAAAACATGAATTTAAAAAAAAAAAATGCTTTTATTGTGTAAAATTAAAATACATGAAAAAAAGAAATATTAGGTATCGCCGCGTCCGTAAAAACCTGCTCTATAAAAATATCACATTATTTAACCCCTAAGGTGAATTTCATTAAAAAAATAAAATAAAAACTGCTCACTTTGCCACATAAAGTGTAATATTGAGTGATCAAAAAATCATATGTACCCAAAAATGCTACCTATAAA
The DNA here is from genome assembly GCA_900303285.1 of Rhinella marina. Classification (NCBI taxonomy): domain Eukaryota; kingdom Metazoa; phylum Chordata; class Amphibia; order Anura; family Bufonidae; genus Rhinella; species Rhinella marina. The sequence goes on along the minus strand of ONZH01024887.1, from coordinate 97,667 downwards.
AACGTCAACTCTTTCTGCAAAAAATGAGCCCCCTACACAAGACAATCGACTGAAAAATAAAAGAAATGTAGCTTTTAGAAAATGAAGACACAAAAACATAATTTTTGTTTTGAAAATGCTTTATTATGTAGAACTGAGACAACAGAAAAAAATACACATATTTGGTATTGTCGCGTCTATAACAACCTGCTCTATAAAAGCAACACATGATCTATCCTGTCAGGAGAACTCAGTAAAAAACAAAAAATAAAAACTGTGCCACAACAGCCATTTTTTTTTTTGTTATTTTGCCTCCCAAAAAGCCTAATACTGAGCAATCAAAAATCATATGTTCCACAAAATAGTACCAATAAAACTGTCACCTCATCTTGTAGTTCACAAAATGGGGTCACTTTTTGGGAGTTTCTACTCTAGGGGTACATCAGGGGGTCTTCAAATGTGACATGGCAACTTAAAATTATCCCAGCGACATCTGCCCTCCAAAATCCATATTCTATAATCCGTTCCTTTCCCTCTGCTCCCTGCTATGTTCCCCTACAGCAGTTTACCACCACATGTGGGGTGTTTCTGTAAACTGCAGAATCAGGGTAATAAATATTGAGTTTTCTTTGGCTGTTAACCCTTGCTGTGTTACAGGGACAATAGATTAAAATGGAAAATCTGCAAAAAAAAGTGAATTTTTGAACTTTCATCTCCATTTTCCTTTCATTCTTGTGGAACACCTAAAGGGTTAACAAAGTTTGTAAAATCAATTTTGATTAACTTGATGGGTGTAGTTTCTAAAATGGGGTAATTTTAGTGACTTGATAACTGAACTGGTCTTTGAAAAGTGGGTTTTGGAAATTTTCTTAAAGGGGTTATCCCATGAATAATGTAAAAAATGAAAATCAGACATCATATAGTACATGACAATACCTTTCTAACAAAGCTAGAACCAGCCCTGTACCTCACATGGATCCAGAGATCTCCACATTCATTGCTCTTCTAGATTTATATCAAGCTGACAGCTCAAGGGGAGTGTCTTTTCTGCTGCAGCATAGAGGGCGTGTCTCAGCTCTGCCTATCATAGCTCAGGAGGCAGTTGAAAGATGAAACTGAGCATGTGCGGCCTTCTCAGTGAGCAGGTCAAAGAAATAAGAAATTAAGTGGCACTATACAGAAACATTTTACTGAATAACTCAGTAGCTATACAGAATTTGTAATTACATGCAATTACAAAAGTGTTCAGATCCAGGTGCTGGTTTGAAAACTGTAGAATATTTTTCGTGGGACAACCCCTTTAATAATTTTAAGAATTGCTTCTAAAATTCTAATCCTTCTAAGTTCCTGAAAAATAAAATGATGCTTACAAAATGGTGCCAACACGAAATAGACATCTGGGAAATGTACAGTAACAACTATTTTATGATGTATCACAATCTGCTTTAAAAGCAGACATTCAAATTTCAAAAATTATGAATTTTTCCAAATTTTCTGTAAATTTTGGAATTTTTTATAAATAAAGGTGAAACATATTGACTCAAATTTACCACTAACATGAAGTACAATATGTCATGAGAAAACAATCTTAGAATCGCTTAGATAAGTAAAAGCGTTCAAGAGTTATTACCACATAAACTCGCCTGTCTCTACTTTATTCTGCCATTAGTTTGGCAGCACAAAGTTAATGACAGGTTCCCTTTAACATTCTTTTATGTTGTCTACTTGATACACTTGTGTATGCTTTGTGTCTGTGCAGGTATCGCCTTTTACTGTGCCGGGTGAACCCGCCGATGAAGCTGTGCTAGCAGCATACGCATGGGGACTCTTCCACAGCACTCTTTATGTGAGGTTGTTTTTTATTTCTTGTGCTTACACTCATTCTATAGTTCACATTGATTTTTGTCTTATCAGGGGTTTGGGATGTGGTCTTCGGAGTCATTATTTATGAATTAATGCTGCTCAAGAATTCGGTGTATTTTAAAGGGAACCTGTTGTCAATTTTATGCTGAACTCAGCGAGGACAGCATGAACTAATGAATGATAGAAATCTACCTGTTAGAAAGTCAGTTGTTCATAAGCGCCTGCTCTCTGCCCATCTGTTGATGATTCACAGTCTTCTCCTTACTTTTCTCCCTAGAAGATAACTAAACCATCAGCAGATGGGTAGGGCGATCAGGAGCTTATGAATAAGTCCGACTCTTCTCAGGTAGATTTGACTCTTTTCAAGACCTGGGTTGCAATGATTATGATGGAGGTTCTTGGTAACCATTTACTTTTAGCTCATGAGTGACACGCCGCTGAAATCAGCTCTTCTTTGCAGCTGGCTCGGCTATTTCCGTTGGCTACATAGAAATGAATGGGAGCGGTGGCCGCGCATGCGCAGTGTGCTCCCATTCATTTCTATGGGAGCTGTGCCTGGTGGTGGCCGGACCCTGGGAAACCCGGGGTCCTCCAGGCACAACGCTCCATTCTCAAGGACCCGCACCATTGTCTAATATGGGAATACCCCACCCCTTTAAAGGCTGTTTACACCTTCGGGGGCAATTGATTTTATGATTGCATTTGACATTTTGGGCTAAAATATTTTTTTCAATTGGTCTTTATTAAAAATATTGATCCGGTCTGTCACAAAGGGTTAACCGTTTGTCTAATTGTGTGGTACTTTTTTACTTTTACATTGTGCCGGTAATCTAATAACCCTTATCTCTAATTTACTAAGGATACTTTCACACTAGCGGCAGCCCGGATCCGGCAGCACCCTTCCGCGCTCCGGCCCCACACATGTCACACAGTACATACATACACACAGACACACGCACATATACACAGACAAATACACATACATACTTACATGCTCCCGGCAGGTCTCCAGAGCGCCGGAGGAGCAGGACGGCGCGCACAGATGACGATTCCCCACAGCGCTTTCTACTGGGCGCCTGGTGGAATCGTCATCTGTGCGCGCCATCCTGTTCCTCCTGCGCTCTGGAGACCTACCGGGGGAGCATGTAAGTGTGTATTTGTATGTGTATATGTCTGTGTATGTTTATGTGTATGCCTATGTATGTATGTGTGCAGGTGACGGATCCGTCATGAACTCCATTGAAAGTCAATGGAGGACGGATCCGTCCCCATTGACTTTCATTGGGGGTCATGACGGATCCGTCTTGGTGCGGATGCCTGGATTGGATAGCAAACCGCAGCATGCTGCGATTTGTTCTCCGGTCTGAAGGACCAGAATGCTTTCGGTATTCCGTTGTCTTCAGTTCAGTTTTGTCCCCATTGGCAATGAATGGGGACAAAACTGAAGTGTTTTATTCCGGTATTGAGCCCCTATGACGGAACTCAATACCGGAATTATAAAACGCTAGTGTGAAAGTAGCCTAAGACGCCATAAACATTTATTTAAGCCACATTCTTATCAGTAAGATAAGAACTGAGCTATAATGAGTGTTTATAATGTCAGAGAGCAGAGATAAGGAGCCTGTCAGCTCCCCAACTGACAGAAAAGATAGAAAATCCACTATCTGCTTGTAGAGCATCTTAGCTCTGTACAGAAAAAAATGACTCGGTATATTTTTAGATCAAAATGAGTACAATTCAATAATACAATAATGTACACAGCCTTTAAGTGTTTTTTAACTTGTTGGTTTTTGTCTGGGATGACATTAATAAAATTATGGTATTTTTTTAAGGATTTTTGACTTGGTGTGCTCCATTTCTTCATGTGGGCCGTGGTTTGCTAATATACATTTCTTTTTGCACTTGGAACACCCAGTACATTTAGATTTGTTCGTGGTGCCTGCTGTTTATTATAACATTATATTGTGCTGTGTGTCCATGATGTCTTTTGGGCAGATTTATCAATAATATATGCCAGAGAACTGGCATGAAAAAAGTTATGAACTGCAGGTTTGCTGCTGCTTTTTAACACCACTTGCCCTAAATTTTTATGCACCAGTGGCATTTCTCCAATGGCCCCTATCATTTACAACCGTTTTCTGTCATCAAAAAACATTGAAATCTATTCCACCCAGAGACTAGCATAGATATCTGTATAGGCACATGGGCTGCCGGATACTGCGCCTAATTTATGGCCAGCTGTGGCGTACATTGGTCTATGATAAATGTGCCACATTAACTTTAGGTTTTTCTTAACATCTTTTTATATTATCTATGCTCTGATACATAAAGTGCTATTGTGTGTGGTTTAGGCTCTATGTCCCTTAATTAACTATGGTTGAACACTACAGGGAAATGCATTGTGACTCTGGACATTTTCTCCATTTCATTGATACATATCCCTTCACATGTTCTGTGCAGTATTATCAATTTGGCCATTGTACGTGTAAGTGCTTAGAGTTTTGACTGACGACCATTAACAGTGCACCATTTGACTTTATGATTGTTCTATCTGTGTGTCGGGGATTCCAAGGTATAATAGGAGGTTCCTGAAATGGAATCAGTCCTATTGTGGCAGAAATTCCAGAGACCTTAAAGGGGTTGTCTCACTTCAGTAAGTGGCTTTTATCATGTAGAGAAAGTCAATACAAGCCACTTATGTATTGTCATTATCCATATTGCTTCTTTCCTGGCTGGATTCATTTTTCCCCTCACCCATGACAGCACCCATGCAACTAGGACCTTCCATCCAGGACAGGAAACATGAAGAGATAAAATGGTTCATACCCCCACCACACCTCAGTTCAGGTTTCCTGTTCTCTGGATTGGAGGTACCAAGGGAGCTCTTGCTCCTACCTTGGGAGCTCGCTGAAGACTGTCTTCCTCCTGCGTCCTCCCAGCCTCATGGGGAGCAGCTGTGGCCGTGTTCAGGCGGTTCCCGGTTTGGTACAGCAGGGTGCCTGCGTCCCAGCTTCTTATGTTAGACCGCTATGTCAAGCATGTGTGGATAAATTTGTTATGGAAGAGTCACACAGTTTGTCCAGAAGTATTAAAGCCTTGGTGAGATCAGAAGTTAAATCATCTATAAAGTCGCACAAACGAGGTCGTCCGAGATCACCAGAAAAGTCTGCCTACTATAGAGACACTGATTCTGATTTTTCTGGGGAGGATAATGATGTAGAATCCAGCCAGAACTTATCAGATGATTTGTCCTCTTCAGAAGAGGATACAGCGGGGAGGGCCCTATTCCCAACTGAGAATACAGAACCTTTATTAAAAGCTGTTAAGGCCACGATTCAGCTAGATGACGTGAAACAGCCTAAGGCTACTATCACACTGGCGGCACGGATATCCGGCAGGCTGTTCCGGCGGGTGAACAGCCTGCCGGATCCGTGCTGCTGCTATTGCACGTGTGGGGCCGGAACTACGCTCCTTCCCCATTCACTATAATGGGGGCGGGCCGGAGTTGACATGTTGTAATTTTCATCCAGCCGCCTCCCGGCATGTTTGCCGTGCTGCCTCCGGAACTCCGGCCTACCCCCATTATAGTGAATGGAGACAGAGAGTAGTTCTTGTCTCACACGTGCAATAGTGGCAGCACGGGTCCGAAAGGCTGTTCACCCTCTGGAACAGCCTGCCGGATACCCGTGCCGCCAGTGTGAAAGTAGCCTAAAACAATAGCTGATCAGGTCTTTGAGGGCCTGGGTCCTAGATGTCATAGGGTTTTCCCAGTGCATAAAAATATGGAGGCCCTTATCAAAAAGGAATGGAAAAATCCTGATAGAAAATTTTTTATACCCGGTACAGTTAAAAGAAAGTATCCATTTGAGGAATCAGTCTCTGGCATATGGGACAGGGTCCCCACGGTAGATGCTCCTGTAGCTAAAAAAGTCAGCTCTTCCATTCGAGGATCTAGGCTGCCTGGGAGATACCTTGGATAAAAGAGCTGAAGTTTATCATAGGCTTGCATGGGAATCCGCTTCAGTCTTAGACCGGCCATTGCTGCCTCCTGGGTCTCCAGGTCTTTAAAATTATGGTTAGAGCAGCTTGAGTCTCATATTAAGGACAAGACCTCTAGAGAGAAATTGCTGTCCTCCCTCCCTACCTTCCTTAAAGCTGCAGATTTTCTAGCGGACGCATCTATGGATGCGGTTAGGTTTTCTGCCAGAGCAGCAGCCATGTTAAACATGGCTAGATGTGCTATCTAGCTGAAATCATGGAAAGGGGATCAGGGCTCTAAGGCTAGACTCTACGCTATTCCATGTGAAGGCTCTAGGTTATTTGGTTCCTCATTAAATGACATCCTAGAAAGAGCCTTTGATAAGAAGGGATCCCCAGTTCCCCAGAGACCTTTTTTTTTTTTTGGTAAGAACTGGAATGTCTCCTCTTTCAGTATTGCTGGATGGCAAGCCTGGATCAGGAAGATATGAGTATTATATTCCAATCCATGCTTGTTCTCAAAAGTTTTTAAGAACAGCGATTTGGGTAGAAGGAAAGTTACTACAGATTCAGAGCCCTTCCCTTCGACATTGCTCAGGCTCCAAGAGTTTTTACCAACGTGGTAGCAGAGGTGGTGGCATTCGTAAGACTATCAGAAATAACCTTGGTACCTTATCTGGACGACTTTTTAATAATCTCCCAATCAAAGGAAGTGTTGAAAAAGATATAAAGTTTCTCTTCTCCGTCTTAAAAGACTTAGGCCCCTTTCACACGAGCGGGAGACTCGCATGTCTCCCGCAACGGATCTACAGGGCTGGACTCCGCACGGACAGGGATCGCATATAATGCTATGTGATCCCTGTCAGTGCGGAGTCCAGCCCTGTAGATCCGTTGCGGGAGACATGCGAGTCTCCCGCTCGTGTGAAAGGGGCCTTAGGCTGGAAAATAAATTGGAAAAAAATCAAACCTGATTCCCTCTCAGATTTGTGTGTTTTTAGGAATTCAGTTGGACTCCCGTCAACAAATGAATTTCCTTCCCTTTCCCAGCTTGAAGTCAATCATGGAGCAAATTTTGTCAGTCTTTCACTCTTACCAGTGTACTTTCAGAGAGGTGATGGCGGTGTTGGGTCCGATGACATTCGCTATTCCAGCAGTGGCATATGCACAGATCCACTCCAGAGAGCTACAAGCAGACATTCTAAGATCCTGGGATGGCTCCCCTTTTTCCTTGGAGCAAATGTTCCACCTTTCTTCGAGAGCAAGGCATTTCCTATTAAGGTGGACAATTCCGAAGAATCTGTCCGCGGGGGTTCCATGGTCATTCAGAGATCGACTGTAATTACTACAGATGCCAGCCCCTGGTGGTGGGGGGCTCACTCTCAAAAGAGGTACTGGCAGGGGAGGTGGGATGTAGGTTCAAGAAAAACATTGTCCAACTTCAAGGAATTAAAAGCGGTAAAGATTGCTCTGGAACTGACTATTCCAGAAGTAAGGGACAAAAAATTGTCTTTTATTCAGACAACAGTGGCCTATATAAATCGTCAGGGTGGAACAAGAGTCGCGTCTCTTTTACGTCTATGCCAGGAAATTTTTCATACTGCAGAAGAGAGAATGCTTTTCCTTTCAGCGGTCCATTTGAAGGGGAAGGAGAATGTTATAGTGGACTTCCTCAGTCGTACTTCCATAAAACAGGGAGACTGGTGTCCGAATAAGAACATCTTTCTAGAAATAATCCAGAGATATAGCCTTCCTACAGTGGATCTGTTCACCTCAAGAGCCAACAGGAAGGTCAAAAGATTCTTCTCCCTCAATCATTTGGACAGCCCTTTAGCAGTGGCCGGGTTAGCACAGGATTGGAGCCAAGAGTTAGGGTATGACTTCCTCCTGTTTTGAGAAAAATTCAGAACAAAGGAGTCTCGGTTATCTTGATAGCTCCAAAGTAGCCGAAGAGGTTGTGGTACTCGAGCCTTCTGAAGTTGGCGGTAGAGCCTCCATGGACTTTACCATTGAGGGAAGATCTTTTTTACCAGGGTCCACTAGTACAGTCATGGCCAAAAGTTTTGAGAATGATACAAATATTAATTTTTACAAAGTCTACTGCTTCAGTTTTTATAATGGCAATTTGCATATACTCCAGAATGTTATAAAGAGTGATCAGCTTAACAGTAATTACTTGCAAAGTCAATATTTGCCTAGAAAATGAACTTTATCCCCCAAAACACATTTCAACATCATTGCAGCCCTGCCTTAAAAGGACCAGCTAACATCGTTTCAGTGATTGCTCCATTAACACAGGTGTGGGTGTTGATGAGGACAGGGCTGGAGATCAATCTGTCATGATTAAGTAAGAATGACACCACTGGACACTTTAAAAGGAGGCTGGTGCTTGGCATCATTGTTTCTCTTCTGTTAACCATGGTTATCTCTAAAGAAACACGTGCAGTCATCATTGCACTGCACAAAAATGGGCTAACAGGGAAGAGTATCGCAGCTAGAAAGATTGCACCTCAGTCAACAATCTATCGCATCATCAAGAACTTCAAGGAGAGAGGTTCCATTGTTGCCAAAAAGGCTCCAGGGCGCCCAAGAAAGACCAGCAAGCGCCAGGACCGTCTCTTAAAAGTGTTTCAGCTGCGGGATCGGGCTACCAGCAGTGCAGAGCTTGCTCAGGAATGGCAGCAGGCAGGTGTGAGTGCATCTGCACGCACTGTGAGGCGGAGACTCTTGGAGCAAGGCCTGGTCTCAAGGAGGGCAGCAAAGAAGCCACTTCTCTCCAGAAAAAACATCAGGGACAGACTGATATTCTGCAAAAGGTACAGGGAGTGGACTGCTGAGGACTGGGGTAAAGTCATTTTCTCTGATGAATCCCCTTTTTGATTGTTTGGGACATCTGAAAAACAGCTTATTCGGAGAAGACGAGGTGAGCGCTACCACCAGTCTTGTCTCATGCCAACTGTAAAGCATCCTGAAACCATTCATGTGTGGGGTTGCTTCTCAGCCAAGGGAATCGTCTCTCTCACAGTCTTGCCTAAAAACACAGCCATGAATAAAGAATGGTCCCAGAATGTCCTCCGAGAGCAACTTCTCCCAACCGTCCAAGAGCAGTTTGGCAATCAACAATGCCTTTTCCAGCATGATGGAGCACCTTGCCATAAAGCAAAGGTGATAACTAAATGGCTCAGGCAACAAAACATAGAGATTTTGGGTCCCTGGCCTGGAAACTCCCCAGATCTTAATCCCATTGAGAACTTGTGGTCAATCATCAAGAGACGGGTGGACAAACAAAAACCTATAAATTCTGACAAAATGCAAGCATTGATTGTGCAAGAATGGACTGCTATCAGTCAGGATTTGGTCCAGAAGTTGATTGAGAGCATGCCAGGGAGAATTGGAGAGGTCCTGAAGAAGAAGGGTCAACACTGCAAATATTGACTTGCTGCATTAACTCATTCTAACTGTCAATATAAGCTTTTGTTACTCATAATATGATTGCAATTATATTTCTGTATGTGATAAAAACATCTGACAAACACACATAAAAACCAGAGGGCAGCAGATCATGTGAAAATATAATATTTGTGTCATTCTCAAAACTTTTGGCCATGACTGTACATTCCAGCCTAGAATTGCTCCATCTCTCAGTATGGAAATTGAAAGGGAGGTTTGGTCTAGAAGAGGGCTACCTGATAAAGTAGTTTCCACAATGTTGAAGAGTAGGAAGGTTGTCACCTCTAAAAAATATATTTGGAACATTTTCTCTACCTTCCTAGGTCACAGTCCAGATCCTTTCTAAGCTCCAGATGTACCAAAAGTTCTAGACTTTTTGCAAGCAGGTCTAGATAAATAGCTTAAAGCATCCACCTTAAGAGTACAAGTGGCTGCTCTGAGTTACTTTTTTGATTTCAGTCTAGCAGATCATCCATGGATTAAAAGATTGTTGTCCGCAGTATCTAGATTGCACCCCTCATTAAGGCCCTTGTCTCCCCCCCCTTGGGATTTTAATACCATCCTTTCGGCCTTTTCTCAGGAGCCGTTCGAGCCACTTAATAAAAATCCCTATTAAAGGGGTTGTCCGAGTTATTTTTTTGTTCTTTATATGTTTCTAACTTGTCAGGTATAACAACTTTCCCATATACTTTGTGTTTCCAAAGCTGCTGGTTTCTCAGAGTTGACTGAGGGTCACATGACCTGTGATGTCACCTTATCTCTCTGCTCTGTGATCTTTCGTTCACAAGCCTCAGAGTTCAGATAACAGTCTGTACACGAGACGTCACTGGCCACGCCCCCTTTCTTTGCCGGGCTCCTGCTATCTGCTTTCTCCCTGGTTTCCTTCAGATAAAACATTAACCCCTTCAGCCAGAACACACTGAGGGCTCAAGGCTTTATAACAAACAGTGGCTGCAGCAGTGAGAGGAGACAAATGCTGGGCACAAGAGCTGTAGAGGAATTGTATTGTACAAGAACAGGTAGGGAGAAATTCCTGGGTGTATCAGCAGTGTCATTGTACAGCTGGGACTTGAAGTCCTACACATACAACATGCTGCTGAGTATTCCAGCAGGCAGACATGTCACTAAGCACTTGTATTCACTGCCTTTGCAGAGAGGGGGGGAGAAGGGGGAGGGGCTGAGATTGTTGTTATTGCATGTAAACAAAGACCAGAAGAGAACCAGGGAAATTAGGAAATATGGGTTTTTTTTTACTAAAACTTGCTTAACTTAGTTATATATTGCTGCCCATCAGATTTACAGTGCTATATATTTTTTGTCATAACTCGGACAACCCCTTTAAGATACTTTTCTTCAAGATGGCCTTCCTTCTAGCAATTACTTCAGCTAGGCGAGTCTCAGAAATTCAAGCATTCTCTGCCTTCCCTCCCTATACTACAATTTCATAGGACCAGGTGGCCTATTCCTTCTTTCCAGCCTAAGGTAGTTTGATTTTCACAGAAATCAGGATGTGATCTTACCTTCCTTTTGTTCAAATCCAGTAAATGCGTTGGAGGAAAAATGTCATTGTCTGGATGTTAAAAGATGTTTATTGCTTTACCTACATTCCACGGCATCATGAAGAATAGATGAGAATCTCTTGATCCAGTTTCAGGGTAGATCCAAGGGTCACAAGGTTTCTACTAGTGTGATTGCTAGATGGGTAAAGAATGCCATTTCCCTTGCCGATTCCTCTCTTAACCTGCCCCCTCCAACCGGGTTTGGGGCTTCATTCAACCAGAGCAGTTGCGGCTTCTTGGGCAGTTGCGGCTTCTTTTTTTTTTTTTTTTTTTTTTAAGACACGTCAGAATGCATCTTGACTTAGATGCGGCCTTTGGGAAGAAAATACTACAAGCTGTAGTTCCTCCCTAAGGTTTGGGCTTATAGTTTATTCTTGCATGGGTGCTGTCATGGGTGAGAGGAAAGCAAAAATTACTCTTACCATTAATTGGTTTTTCTTGAAACCCATGACAGCTCTCCAAAATTTCCCACCCTTATATTAAAAAAAAATAATAATAATAAGATGGTAGAATTACATAGATAACATTTATTGGGAGAGATATAATTTACCAGATTGGTTCGCTTCTTTACTACATTGTGGTTTTTTTTTCCTGTTCTCTATCCTTTTTTGGTGGTCAGCACGCCTCCGGAGGTCTGTATATTAGAATCACTGAGGTGTGGTAGGGGTGTCAACCATTTTATCTCTTCAGGTTTCCTGTCCTGGATGGGAGGCCCTAGTCGCATGGGTGCTGTCATGGGTTTCAAGAAAAACAATTACCGGTAAAAGTTATTTTTGTTTTACATCACATTATACACTGCTCGTTTCCATGGTTACTTACCACCCTGCAATCCATCAGTGGTGGTCGTGCTTGCACACTATAGGAAAAAGCATCAGCCTTTCTGGTGTCCGGGACCATGGGAGCGCACATAGGCTAGTGCTTTTTCCTATATAGTGCAAGCACAGCCACTGCTGATGGATTGCAGGGTGGTCTGTAACAATGGAAATGAACAGTGTATAATTTGATAGAAAATTTAATCCAGCCAGCAAAGGAAGCAATATGGATAATAACAATATATTAATAAGTGGCTTGTAGTAACTTTTTCTACATTATAAATGCCACTTACTGAAGTTAAACAACCTCTTTAAGAGAGAGCTTTCTTTTCTCCAGCCTGTCCCACTTGTTTAATTATGATAAAAGTGACGTCTTTACCACCCCTGACATGCCTGGTTTATAGCTTCATGCATTCCCCATGTAATAACAGTCCTGAAGCATCTATTCTTATGACTCTGTGTATCAGGATAACAATCTGAATTGGATGGACAGATGTCTTTTTTCGGCCTTATAAACTATGTTACTATGTATGTTGTGCCATTCCTTTATTATTTCTACTAGAAGTTATGAATGAATTGCTAGCAGTCTGCAGTAAGGGTACAGAGGGGTGGTAACCAGTTGGGGGTGTACCTATATAGACTCACTCTATCCAATCAGTGGTGCAATTTTCAGACTGTGCAGGTACACCCCCCCCCCCCGCCAACTGGTTACTACCCCTCTGTACCCTTACTGCAGACTGCTAGCAATTCATTCATAACTTCTAGTAAAAAAATAAATAAAGAAATTGTACAACATAGTCATAAGAATAGATGTTCCAGAATTGTTATTACATGGGGAATGCATGAAACTATTAAAACAGGCATGTCAGGAGTGGTGAAAGGTCCTCTTTAATGGTGGTTGTTCTGTTAATAAATAGAAAGTGTAAGTGCAGAATGGTTTATACTGGAGTATCTACACCCTTGTCAATAGTTTTTCCTGTTAAAGTAAAATATACCTGGAATAGGCCATACCTTAAAGAGGACCTTTCACCACTCCTGACATGCCTGTTTTAATAGCTTCATGCATTCCCCATGTAATAACAATTCTGGAACATCTATTCTTATGGCTCTATGTTGTGCCATTCCTTTATTATTTGCACTAGAAGTTATGAATGAATTGCTATTTGTCTTTAGTAAAGGAACAGAGGGGAGGTAACAAGTTGGGGGTGTATACCTGCACAGACTGACTCTATTACATGGACTTGTTATTACATGGGGAATGCATGAAGCTATTAAAACAGGCATGTCAGGAGTGGTGAAAGGTCCTCTTTAAAGGGGTTATTCAGGAAAAGATAATGATCTATCCTCATTATAGGTCATCCTTATCACATTGAGTCTGGAGTCCGGATGATAGGTTATCAATATAAATTACCGGATTTTGTAACTGATGACTTATCCTCTGGATAGGTCATCAGTATACCATTGATGAGGATCAGATATCTGGGACACGCGTGCTCCTGTGAGTTCCTTGGCCTTCTCTGTGCTCGCAAAGCACCATACATTGTATAGCGGCTGTGCTTGGTATCGCAGCTCAGCCCCAATCACTTTTAAGGGGCTGAACTGCTGCTAGGCCACATAATATCACTGGCCTAGGAAAAGCTGTGATAATCCTGCGGATAAGTCATCAGTTTTAAAGTCTCAGAATATCCGTTTAAGTTGAAAGGAAAAACTAGTGCTGTGAACAATTTAGCTTACCAATAAAGTTTTCTGATGGTGGTTATGATTAAGGGGCAATTACTGTTGCACATTGGTGTTTGATTTTGTTTTTTAAATTTAAACGGTGTCACGTGTTGGATCCCTTAAGGACCCAGGGCAAGAATACTCGCCATTGATGGCCGGTACTTTGTGCCCCAGGATGATCATTCTCGTCCTGCGGTCCTTCTGTTCCCCCATGTGCTGTACCGCGATCAGCGGCAGGGATCGGCAGTTACTGACAGCAGGATCCGTGCTGCATCCATCAGCATCGGTGATAACGCTGATGCTGGTGGATTAACACCTCATATGCCACGGTCAGCACTGACCGCGGCATATGGGAGGTTCACGCTCCCTCTCTTGAGCCCTGGTTGCCATGGCAGCCCCAAGCTTGATAGTCAATGCAGTACAATAAAAATGTATTGTGCTGCATTGAAACAGGGATCAGACCCTCACAAAAAAATGTAATATAGAGCAATCAAAAGTCTTATATACCATAAAATCGGTAAGAGCAGTAAGACTATGGAACTCTCTGCCTGAGGAGGTGGTGATGGTAAGTTCACTAAAAGAGTTTAAGAGGGGTCTGGATGTATTTCTGGAGTGTAATAATATTACAGGTTATAGTTACTAGAGAGGGGTCATTGATCCAGGGAGTAATTCTGATTGCCTGATTGGGGTCGGGAAGGAATTTTTCTTCCCTAAAGTGGGGAAAATTTGCTTCTACCTCACAGGGTTTTTTTTTCGCCTTCCTCTGGATCAACTTGCAGGATAACAGGCTGAACTGGATGGACAGATGTATTTTTTCGGCCTTATAAACTATGTTACTATGTAAAATAGTACCAATAAAAGTGTCACCTGATCCTATAATTTCCAAAATGGGGTCTTTTTTTGGAGTTTCTACTGTAGGGGTGCATATGGCAACTTAAAATTATCCCAGTGAAATCTGCTCTCCAATATCCATATGGCGCTCCTTTCCTTCTGCACCCTGCCGTGTGCCCGTACAGCAGTTTACGACCACATATGGGGTGTTTCTGTAAACTGCAGAGTCAGGGTAATAAATATTGAGTTTTATTTGGCTGTTAACCCTTGATGTGTTGCAGGAAAAAAACTAATTAAAATGGAAAATATGCCAAAAAAGTGAAATTTAAAAATTTCATCTCCTTTTACCTTTAATTCTTGTGGAATACCTAACAGGTTAACAAAGTTTGTAAAATCAGTTTTGAATAACTTGAGGAGTGTAGTTTCTACAATGGTGGTTATTTATGGGTGGTTTCCACTATGTAAGCCTCACAAAGTGACTTTAGAATTGAAGCGGTCCTTAAAAAAGTGGGTTTTCGGAAATTTTCTTAAAAAATGTAAAATTTGCTGCTAAAATTCTAAGACTTATAAGATCCTAAAAAATAAAATGTACAGAATGTTGCAACTTGAAAGTGGACATATTGGACATTTAAAGTAATAACTCTTTGTATCACTATCTGCCTTAAAAGCACATACATTCAAAGTTTGAAAATTTTTCCAAATTTTCAGTACATTTTGGATTTTTTCATAAATAAAGGTGAATTATATCGACTAAAATTTTTCACTATCATGAAGTACAATGTATCGCGAAGAGACAATCTCAGAATGGCTTGGATAAGTAAAAGCATTCCAAAGTTATTACCACATAAAGTGACACATGTCAAATTTCCAAAATACGGCCTGGTCCTTAAGGTGAAAAATGGCAAGGTCCTTAAAGGGAACCTGTCATCAACTTTGTGCTGCCCATACTAACAGCAGCATAAAGACAGGTGAGTTGATTTCAGCGGTCTGTCATTTATAAGTTAAAAGTAAGTGGTTGCCGAGAACTAATATCACAATCATTGCCGACTCGGCCTGGAAAAGAGTCAAATCTTCATGAGAAGAGTCATGGTTAGTAATGAATTCCTGCTCTCCCTGCGCACCCTCTGATGACTGACAGGCTTCTACCTAGTTTTCTCCCGTTCTAGGAGAGAACTGCCAATCATCAGCAGATGGGTGGGGAGAGCATAAGATTAGGAATAACCATGACTCTTCTCAGGTAGATTTGACTCTTTTCAAGGCCTGTGCTGCAGTGATTATGATGCTGGTTCTCAGCAACCATTTACTTTTAGCTCATGAGTGACACTGCTTAAGTCAGCATTTCTGTCACTATTTCATGCTGCCCTCAGTGGGGTCAGCATAAAGTTTATAACAGGTTCCCTTTAAGGTGTTAATGGTTTACCATGACTGTTTGCAACTCTGTTTCATTGTAGTTTTCTCACTATTTTAGGTGATCACCGTTTTTTCTGAAGAATTATGTTTACTAAATCTATCAGCGAGATATAGGACATCTTCAAATTCAGCAGAAATGAGTGGAAAATCTTTACTGCTCAAAGTCATATTATTGGGGGATGGTGGCGTTGGAAAAAGCTCCCTTATGAATCGATATGTAACTAACAAGTTTGACTCTCAAGCATTTCACACGATTGGAGTTGAGTTTCTTAATCGGGACCTTGAAGTTGATGGCAGGTTGGTGACTCTGCAGATATGGGACACAGCTGGTCAAGAACGCTTTAAGAGTCTTCGCACTCCCTTCTACAGAGGAGCTGACTGTTGTCTACTTACATTTAGCATGGATGACAGACAGAGTTTTCATAATCTCAGTAACTGGAGAAAGGAATTCACATTGTATGCAGATGTTAAAGAACCTGAACGTTTTCCTTTTGTTGTTTTAGGCAACAAACTTGACAAGAATGAAAGAGAAGTTAGCACAGCTGAAGCACAAGCATGGTGCAGTGAAAATGGGGGCTACCCCTACCTAGAAACAAGCGCAAAGGATGACACAAATGTTACTGGTGCATTTGAAGAAGCAGTAAGACAAGTTTTGGCCATGGAAGAACACATGGACCATACAGTGTTTGGACATACTGTAGACCTTCATAGTGGTGACCACTCAAAGTCACTGTGCTGCTAAAGGAAGTTCATTGCAGTTGGCAAGTCAGAAATATGTCAGAACACTGAGAACAGAAACTGGTAGTAGGAAATTAGAGTACTGAAAAATTAAAAAGTAAAGGTTTGAAAAATAGGAGTAAAGGTTCTTAGAAATGAAGGTGCTCAAAGGATTGCAAATCAGTGTTGGCACAGAAAGATTGGATATTCTTATTATAATGCAGGAATCAGCAATCTTCAGCACTTTAGCTGCTGTGAAACTATGACTTCCTGCATGCAAACATGCTCTGATGTTCTCACAACTCTCACAGAAGTGAATGGAGCATTCTGGGAGTTGTATTTTCAGAACATCTGGGGTGTCTGAGGTTGCGGATCCCTCTTCTAACGTTTCCATGCCTCAAATTCTAAATGCTTTGACTTTGTATAAATAACAATTTTACATGCTGAAAGGTAGTCAAAGTTCTATTATTTAGTGATTTTTTTTTGTCACTTTTTGTAGCTAATTGCATTTAGGTAACTACATTTATTGTATATCTTATAAAGATTTTTTTTCTGACAGTAGAAAAACCCTATTTAATGTCTCTTATTCAAAATAACACCTTTAAAATTCTACTCCAATTGCCCTCTGCTGGCATTTATCGGTCTGTGAGGATCCTTGGCTTAAAACAGGGGTACAAGGCCCAGAGAGCCACAGTTTGCAGCCCTCATCCTGCTGGACAGAAACACAGCTGATCAGTGGACATATTATGTGGCAAAACTATATTTTAAAAAATATGGTAAAATAAAAGAGAAAAATAAAATACACATAAAAAATGCCATTCTCTCCTTATATATTAAACAACACAAAATAGGGAACTAATTTTATGTCAGTTTGCATATTCAAAGAATAAAGAGCTATAGCTTAAAGAAAATTAATTTAAAAAGATTTTTTTTACAGTTTTCCATAGATAAAAATTGAAAAAAAGTAAAAAATGATATTAAAAAGCCGAATGTGTCATGTAAAAGAAAATAGAAAAAAATATTTTGATACTCAAACAGCTAACCACATGCGCTGAATCACAAATGAGTATCTGGTCTTTAAAGGCTATTTTTTATTAGTGCATTTTACTCATTTTGAGCTAAAAAATATATATATTTTTTTTCAATTGTTCTTTATTTTTAAAAAAATTAAACCCTCTCTCTGTGCAGAGTTTGAGTTTTTGTAGGAGCAGGCTGTGAATTTTCACTCAGCTGACGGCTCCTTATCTCTGTTCTCTGACCTCCTGAACACTTATTATAGTGCAGTTCTTATTTTACTGATAAGAATGTGGCTCAAATGAGTGTTTATGACCTTTTATTAATTTAGAGATAAGGGTTATTAGATGACCAGCAAAAAGTAAAAGTGAAGATACCATTCACACAGTGAGACAAACAGTTAAACCTTTGTGACTCAATATTTTTAATAAAGACCAAGTAAAAAAAATGAGTAAAATGCAATCATAAAAAACTGCCCCCAAAGGTGTACCTAGGCCTTTTAATGCCAATAAGTACTGTCCTTGCCAGTAAGGTAACATGCTTAGGCTACTTTCACACTAGCGTGTCTTTATTCCGGTATTGAGCTCCGTCATAGGGGCTCAATACTGGAATAAAACGCTTCAGTTTGTCCCCATTCATTGTCAATGGGGACAAAACTGAACTGAAGACAACGGAATGCTCCTGAAAGCAACATGCTGCGGTTTGCTCTCCGTACTAGTTATCCGCACCTAAACGGATCCGTAATGACCCCCAATGGAAGTCAATGGGGACGGATCCGTTTGGTGTGGACACACTTGTAAACGGATCCGTCCTCCATTGACTTTCAATAGAGGTTATTCCGGATCCGTTTAAAAGATGCTAAAGATAATACAACCGGATCCGGATTTACGGCTCAACAAGGTTGTATTATTCAGTACCTTCACCCGCCGGATCCGTACTAAGGCTAGTGTGAAAGTAGCCTTACTGGTTATTGTGGATCACACTGATATAACCTGTAACTATGGGAGCAAGGAGCGTGGTGCTCTGCAGTGACGGAAAGCACTCATTTATGAATATTTTATGAGGCAGGATGGAAGGAAATTTTACCACTTAAGCTTCTATTACACTGCATGATTTTCAGACCAATTACTGGGAACAATCATTCATAGGGACACTCTTTCCTGATAAGCGGCCTGTGTAATTGCTCCTCATGTGTAATGAGGGGTGTCCTGTCGATAATCATTAGAACTAAATGAGGAAGGAACAACTGTGGTAGCAATCATTCCTCCCCCATTTACTTTGCATTGGCCTGTGTGATAGGCCAGTGCAAACGAGCGCAGATCAACTTTTTTTTTAATTTTGCAGGCCCCCTGACAAAGAAGAAGGTTATGCACCCCTGGTTTAGATTCTGGTGTGTCCATGATGACTTTTCATTAAGTGACTGCAGTGGGCTATGACTGCAGACCAAGAGAGGTTTCATGCTCAATGTGTAAGCCAAGACATCTTTGTTTGAAGCTTAGAGGTTTTCCAGAATTTTGTCCCGTTTAAATTACACCCCCTAGCATACCCACCTGCCCCCACAATTCCAGTCCAGTGCCCTGGCTTCGTGCAGCAAGTCCCCGAGCTGTTTTCTTCCAGCCGTGGTACGGACAGGGTCACTTACACCGCTACAATGTCTGGCCTCAGTGCTAACATGTCCCCGAGCCGCACTGCTGGGTCAAGTGCCACTTAGTGACACGTCATCACTGAGACCAGTCATTGGCTGAAACGGCACACATGACCCCATCTGTAACCTATCCAGACTTAAGCTGGACACTGGAAGATTGCCAGGGTACCTGACCAGAAAGGCGGGGAACAGGCGAGTATGATTCTTTCATTAGGTACCACACACTAGGGGACTTACTTAAAAAGGGGAAAAACCTGAAAAACCCCTTTAAGAGAAATTTCTTAGCCTCACTCCATTAATATCTGATAAGTGTTTCATATGGGCTATTTGAGACTCTCTAATATCAAGTACACATGTTCAATCACAAAGTGTGTAAATGTCCGTTCTTATCGACTTGTACATTTATGGTATTTTAAGTGCATGGCTACATGCTGTTAATCGGAGCAACTACAGAAAATCAGCTGCTGCCTACTTTTGTAGTATTTCAAATTTCAGTAGAAAACTGTTGCGCTAACATTGTAGTTGTCTTTTCTAAAAAAAAAAATAATAATAATTAAAAAAGTATTAAAAAACATTAAGGGCTAGTTAATCCCAAGTAGTGTTTGCTTATGGTCTTCTCACTTATTCACACTTCAGTGTTTTGGTCACTGATTTCCATCAGTGATTTGTGAGCCAAAACCAGGCATGGAGCCTACACACAGATCAGGTATAAAGCTTCACCTGGTTTTGGCTCAAAACATCCTCTGCGCCTGGAGGAAAGAAGGTTTGAACACAAACAGAAGAGGATTCTTTATGGTAAGAGCAGTAAGACTATGGAACTCTGCCTGAGGAGGTGGTGATGGTAAGTTCACTAAAAGAGTTCAAGAGGGGCCTGGATGTATTTCTGGAGGGTAATAATATTACAGGTTATAGTTACTAGAGAGGGGTCATTGATCCAGGGAGTTAGTCTGTTTGCCTGATTGGAGTTGGGAAGGAATTTTTTCCCCTAAAGTGGGGAAAATTAGCTTCTACCTCACAGGGTTTTTTTGTCTTCCTCTGGATCAACTTGTAGGATAACAGGCCGAACTGGATGGACAGATGTCTTTTTTTCAGCCTTATAAACTATGTTACTATGTTAGTGAAACACCAAGAGCATGTGACCGCTGTAGCCAATTACCAACCACTGCTGCAGTTGCTCATTTGCTGCAGCAGTCACATTTACCTTTTGTCAGAACATTGTCACTGAACCAGGAAACAGAAATCATTGGCAAACCAGGCAATGTCAGTATAGAAGCAGCATGGGATCCATGAGGTGAGTTCTGCTTTTTCATATTTTAAAAAGTCATCGCTCCTGACAGGTCTGTTTTAGTAGCTACTTACATTCCCCATTTATCAACAACTCAATGTCATGCCATTCTTCTACTAATCTTGCTAGAAGTTTATGAATAAAGCTACAGAGGGGCATTACCAGTTGGGGGTATGTCCCTGCACAGTCTGCTACTATCAGTGCTGCTACTGACAGACTGTGCAGTAACACATCCCCAGCCGGTAACTCCTATCTGTACCTTTATCCATAAACTTCTAGCAGGAATAAGAGAAGAATGGCACAACATAGCCATAAAAAAATATGATCCAGAATTGTTATTACATGGGGATGTACTTGCTAAAACATGTCAAGAGAGGTGACAGGTCCTCTTTAAATAGCACCCTGAACACAGGCCTCTTGATTTTTTTTTTCCCATATTTCTCAGGAAAGCACATAAACTGTCACTAAAACTTTGGAATATATCTTTTCAGAGAAAAATGCATCTTCATTACTCAGGTTTATTTCCTCTTTCATGTCTCCCTGCTAAACATTCACTCTGATTTCACTGCTAAATTCATCTTGTGAGACTTTCAGCTAACTGAGGGACTGGATTATATGCTGCCTATAGAAGTATATGGAGAGAAGAGGGTAAGGAAGGAGGAGGAGCCATATGATAGAACAGTAGAGACCAGTGGTGTACCGCCAATGTATGCAGACCACGCCACTGCTATGGGGCCTGCGGCACAGGGGGCCCGGAGCGCACGGAAGGCCCCTGGCAGAGACACACAGACGTGATGCTGCAGTTAATACGTAAGTTTTAAACTGTTTCACATTTACTGGATTCACATCTACACTGTTCAGTACTTCGCTAATGTCTTCCATGCCTCACAGACTTGCTTTTATTGAGGTAGAGGGTTTGGCCAGCATGTGTAACGTCATATTGCCAATTAATCTTTGTGGTTTATGCAAATCCATTGTTCTGGACTCTCTTATCACACCTTACAGTTGCTGCTAAGTAAGGCCTGTTTGACACATCTGACATTCCAAAAGGACAAATTACTGACAGAAATGAATATGGACATATGAAAGAGGCCTAAAAGTTACTTTTTCTCCAGCTTTCTGAACTGTTCTGTGCAATGCTTGCTAATTAATTCCTTAAAGGGGGGTCTCCGGGAAATAGGAAAATGAAAATACTTAAATATTTCTTTGTTATAAATATATTCCCAAATATCTTTCATTAGTTATAATGGCTCATTTTGTCTAGGGAGCAATTATTAGGAGAAATAAAATGGCCACCATCCTAATCACACTGCAGGAGAAGTTACTTCACAACACTGAGGTAAAGAGCTGCCTCATCCTTTTCTCTGCTCTGCTTGTCAGGGATTATGATCCTGAATACGGATGATAAAATCTTTAGCTAAATCTTTACAGGAATGGAGTTCATGAGGAGACATGAAGTACAGAGAGGAGGGTGGAGGTGTGGATAATGAGCAGCAGCACTTGTATGCAGTCTCCATTACCACAGCACCATAGTCTGTCCTGTCCGTCCTCTGTACCTTCATGTCTCCTCCATTCCTACAGTGTTCTTATCTGTATTGAGGATCATAATCCCTGAAAAGCAGAGATGAGGATGAGGCGGCTCTTTACCTCAGTCTTGTGAAGTAACTTGTCCTGCTGTGTGATTAGAACAGGTTCTGTGTGCACTGATAGGACGGCGGCCATTTTATTTCTCCTAGTGATTGCTCCCTAGACAAAATGGGCCATTATAATTAATGAAATGTATTTGGGAATATATTTATAATAAAGTAATATTTAAGTATTTTCATTTTCTAAATTACCGGAGAACCCCTTTAAGGACGAGCATCATACATGTAAGTGCACTGATTGAGTGGGCACAGAAGCTGACCACTGCATCTAAGGGGTTTACAGAGGGAGGAGGCTCCCACTCTCACCCTATTTACTTCCCGCAATGTGATATTGTGGGCCAGTAAATACCTTAACTGGGCTGTTAAAACCTATTTGTAGCAATGAGGGTGGTCTGTCTTGTGAGACAATCTGCACCACGCACATGTGCCGTTACTGTGAGTAGTGGCAAATGCGCAAATATAATTCATTACTAATCTGAACTCGGGATTAGTGATGTGCCCACAATAAAAATGAATCCAGGTTTGCATTTATAATGAATTCACAAATTTGCTGGTACTCGCAGCAACAGCGTATGCGCGAGGTTACGATGGTCTTGAAAGACAGAAGGCCATCTTTATCTGCCCTCATCTTTATGAATACATTTTAACAGTGCAGTTAAGGTATTTCCTGACCCACAATAACAATATGATGAATTGGGTTTGCTCAGAACAGGAAGAATATATTGGCGCATAACTATCACCATGGCAAAATTGGGCTCCTGTGAGCTCCTGTTCTCATCATGTGCATCTATGCCCCTTTTGATGCAACCCAATATTTTATTGGCCTTGGCAGCTGCCTGACACTGGTTTCTACAGCTTAGTTTGCTGCTCACTAAAATTACTCAGTCCTTTTCCATCTCAATGTTACCCAGTTTTACCATTTAGTATGTACAGGTGACTTGCATTATTCCTTTCCATGTGCATAACCTTACAACTGTTAGTGTTAAACCTCATCTGCTACTTCTCTGCCCAAGCCTCCAATCTATCCAGATCCCTCTATAGCAGTATACTGTCCTGCATGTCACCACCGGGCCCAGGTATATCCACCTAACTGTTTTCCCCCAGTACACCTTGGGCTTTAGCTGTCAAATTTGGTCTTATATGAAAGACCTGGAATGTCAGCTTTCAAACAAGACCAGTTGCATGTTTCTAGCTGCTACCATTCAGGAGATATTACCATCTAAAGCAGCCCAATTAGCTACTTTTCCCACTGCTGGAGCTGGACTCGGGAAAACAGTTAAGTAGTTAAAGTAAAATATAAAACTATATAAAATTGATATCCCTGTTATCATATTGACCAGTAGAATAACGTTACCATGTCATTTTCCTTCACACAGCAATGCAAAGCGCAAAACAAAACCTAAAAAGAAGTGACAGAGTTGATGCCTTTTCATTATAACGTTTCCTAAAAAGCAAAATAAAAAGTGATTAAAATCCGGATGTACCCTCAATAGAACGATAATAGCTATCCATACAGCTCCATTGAGAGAAATAAAAAAAAAACATGATTGTTTACCCAGAGGCTGTTTGAAAGCAACATGGTACCTGTAAACCAATCCATTGGCTTTTGCAGCTCAGATTTTAAAAGGTGGTCTTCTGAACCCTGCAGTGCACCCAAACAGGAGTTTATGTCCACATTTATGGTATTTCTGTACCCAGTAGTGTACAATACCGGTGAATTTCCGTAATTCCTCTTCATATAAAATACAAAACTTTCATATAAAAATATTGCATATTTATTGAAGAAGATGCATCTTATTGTTTGTAGCAGGATTCACAAATAAATATTGATATACAGTAGTTCTGAATTGTGGTTGAAGCTAAAGGTCCTTTTAGAAGGGATAATTCATCAGGCTTTTGTCGGGAAGGAAACGTTCTTTCCCAGCAATCGCCTGCTCATCAGCATTTACATGCAGCGAGCTCCTCCACAGTATGGGGAGCAGTGATTATTAACTAATGTCTTCGCTTGTCCCCATATAGACTCTTTTTCTGGCAGCAAAAGCATCTGCTGCCGGCAAACGAAAATTTAGGTGACCTCATGAATGTTGCAATTTCTCTCATTCATTGGGTAATCAACGATAATTGCTAATGATCTTTCCTATGAACACTTGTTAGCAATTATGTGTTGGATTCTCAGTCAGGGTAAAGGGCCCTTTAGCTGGGAACGCCCCTCAGTCACCACTTCACCCTTAAATAGGTTGTCCGGTCCCAAAATCCAAATTCTTTTTATGTGCTCCTAACACCTCTCACCATGCATACATATGCCCCTATACCTGTTTTTCGTGTCTGCGCTTTTTTCCCCTTGTCTGGGCATCAGACTTTTCTGGCAGATCTGTTTACTTTTCCTAGTTTACGGTTTTGTTGAATAGGTAACTTTATTGATAAAGCGTGACTGCACTGCAGAGAGTCACAGGTTGGCCCTGCCCCCACTATTCAGTCTTCAGGAGCTACTACCACTATATGTGGCCATGTTACTACAGCCATACATGAATCCTGCTAGTTTATTTCCCACTCAGTGTCTAAATCCCATCACTGACATTCCACAGGGTCTTCCCTCATCCCCTCCAAACACATCTGTATCTAATCCTATAATGTATTTGTGCCTGATACACAGCCTGTTGTGTGCAATACTGCCTGCTGAAGTGTCTCTAATCCCATCTTGTATGATACTGCCTGCTGAGCTGTGTATCTAAACCCTAATGCACACAAATCCATTTTGCACTCTGCAAATCGTGGATCCACTGAATAAGGATACCATCCGTATGCGATCTGCATTTTTTTGGTAGAGCCATTGACTTCTATGGGTTTTAGATATGCATTTTGAGAACCAGAATAGGACATGTTCTGTCTTTTGCTGAAGTGACATATAGATGTGGAAAACACATGGACATTATCTTTGTGCTCTCCCCATCCATATGTCAGTTTTTCAAAAGATAGAACATGTCCTATTCTGGTCCTCAGAATGCAGATCTAAAACACACAGAAGTCAATAGGCTCTACAAAAAAATGTGGATCGCACGGACAGTATCCTTATTTAGCGGATCCACCACTTGCAAAACAGATACAGTCGTGTCCGTGAGGCCTAATCGTATCTTTTTTGGTCCTGCCTGCTGCAGTGTTTATCTTGGCCTATCATGTGATACTCCGTGTGATACAAGCATGATGATGTGTGATACGACCATGATTAGCCTGGGGAACAGGGTGCGTGTGTTGCTATATCTGCCTGGCTGACTGCACTCTCCTGACCAGAACTGACTGTCACAGTCATTTATGATACAGCTGGTCTTTCATTTGATCGGGGGATAAGTACACATGATGATGTGAGTACACTACAATCTATAGACTGCGTGTATTATTACTATCCTACAATCAGTGCTGGTCAGAGAAGCCGTGGTCACCTGGAAAATGTGGCTGACACAAGGATTGTGATTCCTGGGCCAATAACAGTCATTTGCATGAGCAAACTCATATGTTAGGTAGACTTTTAACAGTGATCTATTTCTAGTGTTTATCTCTTTTGATGTTGATCATTATGGCTTACAGCTAATGAAAACCCAAAAGTTAGTATCTCAGAAAATTACAATATTATATAAGATCAATAAAAAATATTTTAAAAATACAAAAATGTTGGCCTACTGAAAAGTATGTACAATGTATGCACTCAATACTTGGTCGGGTCCCCTTTGCATGAATTACTGCATCAATGCGGCATGGCATGGAGGCGATCAGCATGTGGCACTGTGCTGAGGTGTTATTAAAGCCCATGTTTCTTTGATAGCAGCCTTCAGCTCGTCTGCATTGTTGGGTCTGGTGTGTCTCATCTTCCTGCTAGCATTACCCTACAGATTCTCTATGGGGTTTAGGTCAGGTGAGTTAGCTGCTCTTTCAAGCACAGTGATACTGTGGTTATTAAACCAGTTATTTGTACTTTTGTGAGAAGGTGCCAAGTCCTGCTAGAAAATGAAATCCACATCTCCATAAAGCTTGTCAGCAGAGGGAAGCATGAAATGCTCTAAAATTTCCTGGCAGGCGGCTGCACTGTCTTTTGAATTTAATATAACATAGTGGACCAACACCAGCAGATGACATGGCTCCCCAAACCATCGCTGACTGTGGAATCTTCACACTGGACCTCAAGCAACTTCCTCCAGACTTTGGGACCTGATTTCCAAATGAAATACAAAATTTACTTTCATCTGAAAACGTGAATTTGGACCACTAATCAACAGTCCAGTCCTTTTTCTCTTTAGCCCAGGTAAAATGCTGCTGAATTCTTTGGGTCATGAGTGGCTTGACACAAGGAATGTGACAGTTGTAGCCCATGTCCCAGATATGTCTGTGTGTGGTGACTCTTGAAGCACTAACTCCAGCCTCAGTCCACTCTTTGCGAATATCCTCCAAATTTTTGAATGGCCCTTTCAAGGCTGCAGTTATCTCACACTCTTTCCTTACACTCAACTTTTCATTAATATGTCTGGATACAACAATGTGACTTGACAACTCTCAAGTCACAAGTCTTCTCCATGATTGTGTAGCCTACTGAACCAGAATGAGGGGCCATTTAAAGGCTTAAGGTGGATTTACAGTGCCCTATAATTGTGCAGATTATCGGGAACAAATGTTCCTACGAACACTCATTCACAACAATCTTGTCGAAATGTTCCATCGATCGCCCGAGGAACAAGCGAAATGCAAAATCAGAAGCCATGAACATTTCTCTCCCCACAAATGTAGTCGCAGACTTAGCAGATAGCTTCCCATTCAAATGGCAAGATCATCACTGAAATACCAATTAACACCAACAATAGCCTCACTATATCCAGCTAACTAACCTCCCCTCTTAGCGATAAAATCAGACCTTGACCGCTGGAATAAAGGCACCTTTACCTGGTTCGGGCAGATTGCCATTTTCAAAATGAATATTCTGCCTAGAATACTCTATTTCCTACAAGCCTTGCCAATACACATTCCAAGATTATTTTTTCACTCCATTCTATCAACACTCACACGTTTTATTTGGGCAGGGAAAACCTCAAGAATAGCGTGCTCTATTCTATTCCGACCTAAATCAAGAGGAGGACTCGGCCTTCCGGACTTCCTCTCTTACCATAGAGCAACTAATTTGTTAAGGATAGTGGATTGGTGTCGACATTTACCGAACAAACAATGGGTAGCACTAGAACAATCCTTTTTGCCTACACCACTAGCAGCCACACCTTGGCTAGGCTCTCAAATACCTTTAGCGGCCCGAGCACATCCCACCATAGGCCCAACGCTGAAAGCGTTGGCGTCCGTCAGTAACCTACAAGACATCTCATCTTCCCCATCACTAATGTTCCCCATTCTGGGTAATCCTCACTAATCCTGGGTTCCACCTGGTCTGGAAATAGGCCCTTTTAGAAGATGGATAACGGCTAATCGGTTCCGAGCACACCAATTCATAGAATCAGGCGCATGGATACCACAGCAAACTCTAAAAGATATCACAGATCCAGTCAATCTATCCTCATGGCATTTGAACCAACTTCACATTTTCTCACGTCACTACCTTCTGCATCTACATATACCCGGGAGAAGACTGACTTTGAGCAACTCTGTGATACCAGGGGAATAATCAGACGTGCGCTATCTCGCTTATACAGCATACTTAACTCTCCGTCTAACCAACCCTCTCCTATGTACTTACTCAATTGGGAAACGTCTATTGCTAGTAACATACAGGAAATGGGTTTTAAAATACTTTCCAGGTGGTACATGGTCCCCTCCAAACTACACACCCTTTTCCCGTCAAGGCTCAATACTACATGTATTTTGGGAGTGTCCAGTGCTAGCTGGCTTCTGGCAGGAGGTATGGCGTATTACATCAAAGTTTAGCTCTTATACTCTGCCCAAGAATCCAGCATTCTTCCTCCTCCATCATAGCGAGATTCCCTTGTCTACGTACAAGAGATCAGTAGTAAGACACATGGTTAATTCCACAAGAGCTTGTATCCCATGCATGTGGAAATAGACTTCTGCACCCACAATAGCAATGTGGATCAATAAACTTCAGGAGGTCTTGAGGATAGAGGACCTGACAGCTTCCTTGAGAGGCTCAGATACCAAATTCCAAAAAACCTGGCATCATTGGATAGCATTTCAAGAAACTCAAGAGTATAAAACTCTACTAACAATTTAAATGAAAACATGCAGGGGAAAAAATTTTTTTTTTTTTTTTTTTCTCTCTTCCTCATCTCACCCTCTTTATCCAACATCTATTTTCTATTAGCTCATTCTTCTACTCTTTCCCTGATACAAACTTAATTCACATAATATGTAATAAGTGAGTACACCAACCAGACCGGTCTAAGGGGTCTCCTCTTAGACGGCATATCAGAGAGTCTTTATCAGATAGCCATAGGTGTTATTTGTACTAGTGCTCTTATATTTCTATTTTTGTCATTTATGCAAAATGGTTATGTGTTCATAATAGCAACGTTGTTCAGGAGAGCCTTATATTCTGACATATTTTTCAAGAGATGGAACTAGTCGAAATGCAATTTTTGTTTCTGGCCCGATAGCAGATTCTTGCAAATAGGAATGAACAACAGATGGACACTATCCGGTGTTTTCATATGTGTTTATTTACAATTTATTTGTTGGGCTGTGTCCCGCTACTATGTTATTAAATACTGAAAATCTTAAATAAAGAATTCAAAAAAAAAAAAAAAAACAAGCAAAATGCTCGTTCATTGGGTGATCCTGTCGTTTGCGCAGGCACACCAATTATCGTTTCTGCTGCCCAGAAACTATTATTCTGTATGGGGATGAGTGATCACAATAGTGATCCCTTGTCCTCTTACTGTAAAGGCAATCACTGCATATAAATACAGTGGTCTCCTTCATTGAACGAGCAGCTGACTGTCGGGAAGGAACGCTTCCTTCCCAACAAACAGCTGTACATTCAAGCATCTAAGCCTGCCTTTAGGAAACCTTTGCAGGTGTTTTGTGTTTATTTTCTGATTACAGTGTGATACCATAAGTGAAAAAGATCACTGTGTTTAATGAATCTATTGAATATATAAGTTTCCCTTTTTTAATTGAATTACTGAAATAAAGTACAGGAGTTGTCTTAGTTATTTAAAAAAATAAAGCACTGTAAAACTAATGGTCAGCAATATATACATAAGCTAAGTAAGTTTTAAACAAAAAAAGAAAAATGACATTTAATCATTTCCCTAGTTCTGTACTGGCCCTTTGTTGACATGCAGTTGCAGAGCTGTGGGAGCGTATAACAGCAATCTCTGAGATTTTCCTTATGAATATCTGTGGGTGCCAACAAAAACTACCTCTTCCTCCCCGCTCTGTAAAGGGAGTGAATATGAGTGCTGTCCTGTCTGCAGGCTGACTGCTGGAATACTCATGTTATATGTGTGGGACTACAAATGTTTGCTGATACACTCAGGATCTTCCATCCACAGTCCACTCTTTGCGAATCTCCTCCAAATTTTTGAATGGCCCTTTCAAGGCGGCAGTTATCTCACACTTTTTCCTTACAATTCAATGCTCTAAAGAGTGCAAAGCTCTGCAGAAACTCCTTCACAGCCAGCACAAGAGTACAGAGGAGAGAACTCCTCAAGTCTTTGTCAGCTCTGTGTTTGCAGGGTGAGGAAGGAGGGAAAATCCTGAGCACAACATTTGCCTCTTCACTGCCTGGAGTAGAGGAAACCCTGCAGCTGTTTAGTACCTGAGACAGAGCCTTCAACCCTGAGTCTGTGCTGCTGATGGTAGAAGGGGTTAAACTTTGTTGAAGAATACAGTGGAATGGGAGACACAGTACAGACATGCTCCCTCAGGCTTGTGCACAGAATGTCAATTAGCTGGCCCCAGGTTGCTATCTTCCCCTACTATAATGTAATTACTGTCCCCCAATCCCTAGTCCAAAATTCTAGCCACCTTCTTCCCCAAAACAGCTGCAGTTCCCCATTGAGATGTGGTCCATCCCTATGATAAAGTCTGTAGATAACTGAGAAGTCGGCCCAGTTCTCTAGGAACTCAAGCCCCTCTTTCCTACACCAGTTCTTGAGCCACTTGTTAACCTCTATAATCTCCTGCTGCCTTTCTGGTGTGGCTCTTGATACCTGTAGTATTTCAGAAAATACTACCTTTGAGGTCCTTGTCTTGAGCTTGTGACCTTAGTCCCTGACGCCAGCTACTCCCAGTAATCAACCAGATCTGCGATATTTTGAACTCAACTGCCAGGAAGACAACACACCATTTGACAACCCTGGTACCTTGGTAGCTATTTCCCACTACCCTCTGTTTGGAATATTTCGATCCCAGGGCCCACATGGATATATCTCATCTCTATACAAATACTTTTTGGGAGTCAAATGGAGCTCTACCCACCTTTTAGTTGGAGATAATGGAGAGCCTTGATCCCCACTGTTACTGATTATGATTTATCTGACATCTTGCAATCATTCCTTTGTTTCCTGCCATTAAAAATAGATTTATCCAGCTTTGCATTAGTAATTGTCTTGCTTATATAAAATGGACTTTCAAATACTGTGTTCAATGTTGTTCTGCAAACGGGGATGACTTCTGGCATTTAATGTGGGATTGTGTAACAGCAGCGGGTGTGCACCGCTGTTCTCCTGCTTACTGCCGCTGTCCTGGGCCCCATGTTCAGCGCTGATCTGCTGCCTGTGCTTCCCCATTCACCACTACAGTATTGAGCTCTGTCCTTGCAGGTACTGTTAGTTCTGGGATCCACTCCACAGTTTTCCTTCAGCCCTGGCTAAAGCATGCTTGCTGCTTCTTCCCAGCAGCTATTCCTTAAGGGCTGGCGCATGTCACTTCCTGTGCTTTATGGGTTAGATCATGTGATCTCACTGACCAATCCTATCCCTCCTGCATTTATATAAGTGGCTCAGCCCCCTTCCCAGATGCCTCAGTGTCAAGGTCCTTGTGTCCTGCTTAGGTTGCTATCATGCCTGATAGTGGTCCAGTGTACCAGACTCGTGCTTGTGTTTCTGGACTCCGCTATCTGCTTGATCCCTGCCTGCTTGCATAGACTCTCTTGTTGTCGACCCAGATTGCCTGACCTGTACCATTGCCTATCTGACTACGCTTCTGCCTCATCCTTCGGTCCTGCATTGTTGCTCCTGGTAACAACTTAGCCTTCTGACTTTGTCTGTAACTCTGGTACCTTGCTCAGGTACATCCTGGTCCGCCTAGACCAGCTGCCTTGTGTGCCAATGCTTCTCAACAGGTAGCTACCTGGTGTTGCCCTCAGAAAAGCTCACAGAGACAAAAGGATAAAAAAGGATAAAAAACATCCTGCATGATGTGATAATGACTGCGGATGTCAGTGGCTATACATATCAAAGTAAATCACAGAAAAGGGGGTTCTAGTGCACAGTATATATTGTTTGCATCCATTTCTGTGCACTAGAACCCCCTTTTCTGTGATTTACTTTGATATGTATAGCCACTGACATCCGCAGTCATTATCACATCATGCAGGATGTTTTTTATCCTTTTTTATCCTTTTGTCTCTGTGAGTTTTGCTTAGTTTATAACATGTACCTGAGGGAGTGGCACCTTCAGGTCTGAATGCGCTCTTAGCTTATCATGAGTAGCATTCTTGTGCACTTTTGCTCTTCCTATCAAATTGAGCGTCTTGATTGCGTGGTACATATAGGTGTGTTTGCTCCTCCTCTCATTGGTTGCTGTATGCACATAGAGGTCACTAGGAGCAACACGCCTATATGTGCAGCGTCCACGCTCCTAGATATAGATGCCCAACGGCATAGTTAGGTTTAGCGTAGGACCTGCCTGACCTGAGACCACCGTGACGCTGGGTAGGTGGGCACAGATGTGTTTTGATCAAAATATATTGGCTAAGAGTCTCAGATTTTATCATATCAGAATGAGGTCTTAGTTTATACAGTATATATTGTTTGCATCCATTTCTGTGCACTAGAACCCCCTTTTCTGTGATTTGCCCTCAGAAAAGTCTATTTCCACCATCTGGGGTATTGTGAAGAATGAGAGGTTCACTTACACAACGCCCTTAGATGAGGTAGGACACAAGGCACAGTGGGTTCACACTTGCTGGTTCGTGACAGATTGTCCCTATGCTAAAACATTTTGGAAGGCAGTTATGAAGTTATTATCTGAGCTTCTTTCTCTTTCTAAACAACCATACATCTGTCTGTTTGGTATTATAGATGAAGCGATATATATCCCCACTATACCAGGATTTTTCTCTGTGAAAACCCCTTTTCTAGAGCGTAAAGCAACTGATCTTCAATGGATGGAAGAAAGAAGCCCTTTTTTAGGTCAATGGAAGGATCTATAAGAGGCAATTTAATTGAAAATGTGGGCAGATATATCGATTCTCAGCTGCAGAATGTGGTAGCTAATCTTGTATCATTCATCACTACGGATTTGTGAGTATTTTTTGAAGCGAGACAATGTGGAGGACAACAGGAGAATTTTTCTGTTGAACCTATTGGAGTTTGTCCTGAATTTTTTAATTTTTAATGGGTCCTTCTACCTAAAGCTTCAGGGGACCACTAATCTGTACCTGGGGTTGTGAGAGAGGGACCTGTTCCTGTCAGATCGATATGCATTGATGAATCAAGCCATTTTATGGGTGCGGTACATAGTAGAAGCCACCCATAAATGACCCCATTTTAGAAACTACACCCCTCAAGTTATACAAAACTGATTTTACAAACTTTATTAACCCTTTAGGTCTTCCACATATGTGGTCATAACTTGCTGTATGGGGACATGGCAGGGTGCAGAGGGAAAGGAGCGCCATATTGTTAAAGGAGGGCAGATTTTGCTGGAATTCTTTTCAGGTGCCATGTTACATTTGAAGAGACTCTGAGGTACCCCTAAAAAGAAAACCCCATAAAGTGACCCCATTTTGGAAACTACCCCCCTCAAGGAATACATGATGAAGTGAATGCTTTGACCCAACAAGTGTTTCATAGAATTAAGAAGTACATGGCTGTAAAAATAAAAAATTAACTTTTATTTCCAATATAAAGTTGCTTTAGCCCCATCTTCACAAGGAGTAACAGGAGAAGATGCACTCACATTATCCACTTAATCCACTCGGTCGTATCAATCTTGTTCAGAAATTATTCATGATTAATTGCACATGATTAAGGGCGTGTGACCCCCCCAAATGTCGCACAGCATGGGGTAGCAATCAGTTCAGTGCTCTCAGGATTACTATGCATTATAGCGATTTATACTGTACATAAGAAAAATAAAAGGACTGAAAAACACAAGCAAAGCTTTAAAAGGCTGAGTATCATTTATGTCTCACAAATAATTTCTGAACAAGATTGATACGATCAAGTGGATTATGTGAATACAATTGTGGAACCATGGGTGAGGTTCTGAATCAGGTCGTGGTATACTGCAGGTGGAGCAACAGTTGATGATTGAGGAGAAAGTGCACCCCACAATTTGTTATGCATTTTTTCCTGAATACAGCAACACCTCATTAGTGGTAATAAATTGCTGTTTGGGGGCATGGCAGCATTCAGAAGGGAAGGAGCGACATCAGGATTTTCTAACGTGTAATTTGCTGAAATTATGACGGAAACATGAATTCCGTCATAGTTTTTGACATTATTTTTTCATGGCATTCACTGTGCAGTATTAGTAACATGATACTTTTATCAGGGTTGTGGAGTCGGTAAGCCAAAGACCCTACTCAGACTCCTCAATTTCCCCTAACTCCTACTCCCGACTCCGATTCCCAATCCGACTCCCTCATACATGGCGCATGTTTAAGTGATAACTTTAAACAAACTTTGCATAAATCAATAGTACAGATATGTCATGACAAAAAAAGTTTGTAATATATGTTTTACTAGATATCTTTACTCTGAACTTTCAGTATCAGGCTTTTCTCTGAGTACAGCTCACTAAGGGCCTAATGTATGAAAACTCTCTAGGTCTAAGACTTTCTTTGTTGCCCATAGCAACCAATCAGAGCTCCCCTTTCATTTCTCCAGAGCACCATATGAAATGAAAGGGGAGCTCTGATTGGTTTTTATGGGCAACAAAGAAACTTCTACACCTAGACAGTTTTCATACATAAGGCCCTAGGTGTTTTACATCAGAGGAAAAACAAACTAAAACATACAGAGAGAACATGCACTGGACAATTGATTTATGCACAGTTTATTGAAAGTTTAGATATACTAAGAAGTATTTTCCTTAAAGGGGTTTTCTCAGCACATTGATTCACTGGCTGACAGGCAGTTTGCACTCACTCTGTCTCCTCAGGCTGTGGGTGGGCCTCCAGCAGTTATTAGCATATATTAACTTACTCTGACAGAGCAGGAGATTGTGATCTCTCACACAATTACAGGTAAAGCCATGCTTCTCAGTCCTCACAACACTTGGACCTTTTGCTTACTGCAGGTAATCACTCAGAGCTCAGTCCCATCATTCTTCACTGCTCTCAGATAACAGTCTTTCTGGTCTGTAGGTTACCAAAGAAACCTGCTGAACTGTCTATAGTTCATGACTAAAGTAAAATCTACTGACCACTGTATTTAGAAAATGTCTTCTTTTAGCTGCCCCTTTACGC
The DNA here is from genome assembly GCA_900303285.1 of Rhinella marina. Lineage (NCBI taxonomy): Eukaryota > Metazoa > Chordata > Amphibia > Anura > Bufonidae > Rhinella > Rhinella marina. The sequence continues at coordinate 63,116 of ONZH01024887.1, read as the reverse complement.
TGAAAGCTAATCTAACTAGCGAGAAAACCCCTTTAATCCTGTTTTCTCTAGTAGATCTGAGTAGATCTGAGATGAGTGCGGCCATTCCTTCCCAGTGTCTTTTTCCTCTGATCTGTAGTGGAGTAGCTTCACTTCTGAGCTACATAAAGGGCAGCACAGTCATCTCAACTGAAAGCCTAGATCCTTAGTTCAGGAATAGAACAGACATTTATAGGGCATTTCATCATTTTCCCAAATTCTTATGGAAATATATTCAGCACATACTGCATTGAACTAAGTGTACCAATTTATTATAGATTTTTGGAGTCTGAGTCGATCCATTTTATACAGACCCTGACTCCACCAAAATGGACTCCGACTCCACAGCCCTGACTTTTATAGATCAGGTTGTTATGGATGCAGCGATGTCAATTATGTGTAGTTTTTTTCTTTTTTCATTTTTTTTAATAACATAAACGGATATGTGATGGCTATACAGTGCATTGCAATAGTCATCTGTTTTTTTCCGGTAACAAAGCAAGGGTTAACTACCAAACAAAACTCAATATTTATTACCCTGATTCTGGAGTTTACAGAAACACCCCATTTGTGATCGTAAACTGCTGTACAGGCACACGGCAGGGCGCAGAAGGAAAGGAACGCCATATGGTTGGTTTTTGGAGGGCAGATTTCACTGGGAAAATTTTAAGTTGTCATGTCACATTTGAAGACCCACTGATGCACCCCTAGAGTGGAAACTCCAAAAAAATGTGACCCCATTTTGGAAAATACACCCCTCAAGTGTATATTTTGGGGTGCTGTAATAAATAAATGTCCGTGAAAAATATCACTACTGGTTCTCCTATCCAAATATAGTGTATGCGTTATTTGGAGTAAGGAACCCCTGGAGGACTCATTACCAGGATTCAACAAAAGTTATATAAAAATGAATAATGTGATTTATTGTCGGTCTTCATGGAAGTTGATTAGTTACAAAAATAGTTTAAGAAAAAGTCTTAGTCTATTGTCCATGCGTAATTATGAAAGTTCATAGTGTCATTTCTGAAGGGTAGAAGCTTTCTTCTCAGGTTCCATGTGTTCCATCTTCTTCAGCAGCAACCCCCATCAGAATGAGAATAGACTACTCCCCCTTGTCTGTCCCTGTCAGTCATTTATACCATAGATTCAGGCATGAATTGCTAACGTATGTACTTCTACATTGTCATATATGGAAACCTCAAATATAGGTCTTGACGTTCTTATAGAGACCTCCCATTGCCCTTGTGTATTCCTATATATGGTGTCAGTGTGTAGTGTAATAACTCCTTTATATCAAATACTAATTAATATTATATCAAAAATTATTTAACATTTCCCCCTCTTGTGGGTGAGATATCTTTTCGAACCCACAAAATCAAATTTTACAATTATCTTGGACTCTTCATTCTTCTTTTCTTCTTTATGAATTAATTGTCCATCAATTATTTATTTAACAACAAAAATGATATTTGATGAATATATGGTAAACTGTGATTGACACCAATGAAATAGATTTAGGAACTAATCTGCTATCTTATTAGGCATCTTCTTCTCATTATCTTCCTCTGGTCTCATCATGGTCTTGACATTATAGTTTCACTTATTCATCTTAAATTTGACTCATATAAAGTCTATGATAGGATTGATGGTTGATGATGTGTGTTCTCTGAATTGAATTGTACCATATCCCAGTGATATTCTTGCACCCTCTGACGACTTATGATAACAAAGCTTTCCTGGACACAGATTTTGACTTACAAACATATCAGGAACTCCTTGGTCTTCTTCAGAAGTGTCATATAACTCACTCTGAACAGCTGTGAGTTCTTTGTCATTCTCCTTCTTTCTGACCAGTTATATCATGGTAGAACATTAGAAGGAATATGGAGTAATTGTCCATTTTGCTTCATCTGAATGTTTTCTCGCTCTCGGTATGATTGTTGCTGATCAAATCAAATGAGCATAGTCCTTTAACAAAGCTTTTAGCTTTAGTATCACAAGTAGCAGATTCCTGGACTTCACAGAGGTGTTTATGGCAATCCAGTGGAATAGCCTTTTAAGAAAAAAAACAAACAACCTAGGCCGTACATAGGCGCTAAATACCTCACTTCTTGAACCCTAGCTATTCTAACTCTAAATTAATCACTGAAGCTCTACAGCACACAGCTTTTCTTGAGCTTAGGTCTCCATTTTGGATGCCAGTCCTTCTGTCACAGATCTCCTTTCTTTGTGGACAGAATTACCTTGCTGTGAGGTTTACCTCTGGAGCTGTCTATGGACAGGTGTGTTCCAGGTACTCTTCACCCTTGTCTTGGGTCACTCGATCCAGTGCCTCTTTATTTTCACACCTTTCCCAAACTATAGCAAGGATTTCCTTACCTTCAAGTCTTTTACCTGGGATTTCGCACATCAGTCTTTATTTTTTATAGACTTCATGAATACCACAGTCTTTGGAAAACTTTAACCTTGATTGAAGATATTTTCTTCTTTCCTATTGTTACACCAAAGTTGGTGATTATACCTAACCTATAGTATCACAGTATACCATACCATTCATTTATTACCATATTATATTTCAACATAATATAGATGTTTATTCTTCAATAAAAATTTTATCCTAATATAAAATAAACTTCATGTAAGTGTAACTTCTTATCTGTGATTCTCTCATGTATCTTCATGTATGTGTGCGCAATTTTTATACACAGGATTAATTTACTATTCTGGAATATACCAAAATATTTCTAAAGAAATAAAAGTATTGTTATCCTTTATCACTCAAAATCTATATCAGTCCTTGATAAAACCAAATCTTTATATTTTTAATAAAGTAATATTCTACATAAGATATGAGATATTACTCTATTAAATATCATCATGTTCTTTAAAATATAAAATAACTCTAAATATAAATATTTGTTTATGAAAGCAACAAATTTCTATTCCCATAATCCCCATAGCTGGATATGCTTTCAATATAGTTGTCCCTTATGTTTGAATGACCATTAATGAGTTTAAATTCCTGTCACTGTTCCAGGATTATCCTTCCATACTTGGAATCTCTCTGGAATGCAATATCTCAGATCACAGTTACAGTAACTTCATGATTACCATGTAGTTCATGTACATCATACTCACATATCCTGACTAGATGATTGGTTCATACAATTGTATAATAAACACTAAATAATATTTCATTCTACCTTTGTATTTGCATACTTTCTTCCATATACCAATACTTATTGACAGAAGTCTACTAAGTTTGACTATTATTTTTAGACTTTAACTCTTGGGATCCATGGGTATGGCCGGACCACCTGTCACCATCACTCCTGTCTAAACAAAACATGAGTGCTTTACCATAAAGTATCTTAAGAATCTCTTACTAAAGATGTAGTTGTGTGTGTAGCATAAATAATCAATCATTACTTATAATTAAATAAAATCGCTTTTGAAAACCAAAATAAAACAATCTTATAGAGAGTAAATCCCAAATAAGCATTAAATTAAAAATTACTTGTGGATCTTTATGATTCTATATACCGGATCATCAAATGTTTAACTTAATATAACTTCTAATGTTATCAAACCTTTAACCTATAACATTAGGATCAAGTATCTTCTTGGACATATGTGGCACATTACTATTATAAGGCCTCAATATTATCCATATTATCTTAGCACAATTTATACAAATTTCCTTTATCTCATTTCCAGTATAAATGTAAGGTATATAACTGACAACACAAATAATGAACTATCTTATATAATCCTATGATGTACCTTATATTCATTCTAAGTAATGACCTCTTTTAACTACATATTGTTTATTTATTCCTAATTGAAATGTAATATAGTAGATCTCAGAATAGCATTCATTCATACACACATGGCATATACACACATAGCACAGTCCACATGACATAGCAGCTGCTCACATCACTCTTACATCATCACATGCTCATATAGCCAATTAAGTTCAATGATGTAATATAACCCATACGTATGTATTATTTGTAATGCGCATTATAAAAGAAATTTCAGTTATAAACCTGAAATATTTCATTTGTGGACCACAAATAAACAATTTAGTATTTCGCATAATTTTAAGATCCTTGAATTTCTAGAATTAGGCCTTTCCATAAACATAGATATACCATCACCTATTCTTAGACATAAGATCACACTGTCATCACTTGACCATATGCTCTCATGGCTGAACACAAGACAACCCCATGCTTCATGCACAATGTAAGTTATAATCTCCTTTTTCCTCTTACATTTAGTGTTATTATGTTAGTCAAACATTGTTACATGATTAACAGTTACATTACTTTACATTTCATGCAATTTTGAAAGTTATTTAGTTATGTGGAGAAGATTGCTATGAAAGGAAAATTTTTTTTTATTTCAGTCTAATGCTGCTTCTCAAGAAAATTTCTACTAGAGAAAATAGAAAAAATAGAAAAAATTAGATACAACAGAAATATATTTCCCAACAATATTATCTGTATTAAGAATATAAAAAATCTTATTCTTCTATTCTCTGACCTCCTGCAGTATAGAGTAAGGAATGTCTCTAGACTCAAGAGAGAATAGTATCCTATTACATGTACAATTATAGCTTCTGTCTTTTATGACAGAGTTACAACTACTAAACTTTATTTCTTATTACCTTACCTATATATATATGGAACCAACCTCTATATGTCCTTGTACAAAAATAGAGAAAATGAAGCCATAATTTAAATGATTTCTCCTACAATGTTCTGATCTTACAATAAGTATCACATGTCTATGTATATTCATGTATACCCTAATAATTATGTCTCATAAGTTATCAGAACTTTTCTATAGCTAACTTTAACGGAAAAAAACAAAATCTTATCCTAATCCAGGCCAAAACCATTACCAATATATCTGTCCTCAATAGATTTATTCCTAGCTAATGTGTAACCCTATTCTTTCACAATTTCTGTTGATGAGATCCTGGAATATTCTGCTCAGTGTGACTGATTTAGAAATGTCAATATCTCTTAAATTGTTTAAGAAATCCATTGACTTTTCCTTAAATTTTTCTACGATAATGTCAGAGTAATCATATTTAGAACTCATCTTGTTCTGAATATCTTTACCTTTGATCTCTAAACTTATATCTCCCTTAGAAATCTGACTCTGTTCACTCTTTAGATCCTTCATTTGAGTCGGACTATCTTTAGATTGCTGACACTGGGATATATGTTCAATTATAGTTGGTGGATTTGTTTCTATGGCTGAACTCATCTTGCTATAGGGTTTGAACATTACATGTAAATGTCTACGTTGCTCATAAAGACTATCTTTGCTCTTTTTAGAATCTTTTAGATTCTTCTTAGGTAGGGTTCTGTCTATCTTAGTATCTGCCTGAGTTCTCTCTACACTTCTTATGTGTGATGGAGACATGTGCTTCCTCATAATGTCTAGAAACTTTGCAGCCTGAAATAACGATTGTTTCTCTGATGCCAACCCTAACATAGAAGGCTCTAAAAATGAGAACTTTTTAACAAACATGCGAATCAAATGTGAAGGTTTGGCATTCTCAATAACTGCTTTGTATGTTCGCTCAAACATGGACATAAATCCAAATGTGGATTCTTTTCTGCCTATTTTCAATTCTTTCAGGATTTCATATGTTGGCATGCTGTCACTTCTAGTGCACCAAATCAACTCTTTTAACCTTTGAATATCGCTATAAGAAAGCCACTCATTTGAATCATTATCATCAGCCTGTTTCATTGCTAGACTCCTAGAAAAATTCACAGGAAGCCACAATCTAAATAATCGATTCCTGTGTTCATTCGATAATTCAAATCTATCTGCATGGCTCTCAAAGATCTCAGAATTCCTGCACACATGGAGGTTTACATCATATGTGGGAATTTCTTTGCATATTTTCATTAATTGCTTCTGCAATTTTAATTGTAAGCTGGTCTCTTTAATGTGCGATATCTTTTGTAGTTGTACTGACCTTTCCTCATCTATAAGATTACGGTCACCTTCAGCAGATATGATACTATTCTGTTTAATCTCAAATCATCATTATCCTTACTTTCTCCTACTTTATTGCCAATTCCACCCTCAGTAGATGCATCTTCACAGATCACAGCATCTGTGGTTGGAACTGCACTGTTACAATTATCTATGGATCTATCTGACACTACTCTGTGAAAGACCTTCACCATATGGACAATATTCCTTATTTTCTCTTTCTCTTTACTGACTGACATACGCTTACAGTCTATCTTCTTGTTTTCCTGTTCACATTCTGCATATAAACTAAACCATATTGTCTGCAGATCTAACTGTTCACTAGGCATAAACCTAAATTGTAAGCTACTCTTTTCAGCAGTAGAACTTATAATATCCATACTCACAACCTTAGTAGATACAAGGCTGGGCTTCTGTCATCAGCACGTCTTGGTACGTCTGGCACTTGTAGTCCTCCTTCAGAAGATTCTTCTTAGATTCGCCGACTTATTAAAGCTTGAACATTCTCTTTGAGCGTGTGAATCCCCCTCATCAAGCTTAAATATGGCGGTAAGACTAGCTTGCCAATGTAATAAATAAATGTCCATGAAAAATATCACTACTGGTTCTCCTATCCAAATATAGTGTATGCGTTATTTGGAGTAAGGAACCCCTGGAGGACTCATTACCAGGATTCAACAAAAGTTATATAAAAATGAATAATGTGATTTATTGTCGGTCTTCATGGAAGTTGATTAGTTACAAAAATAGTTTAAGAAAAAGTCTTAGTCTATTGTCCATGCGTAATTATGAAAGTTCATAGTGTCATTTCTGAAGGGTAGAAGCTTTCTTCTCAGGTTCCATGTGTTCCATCTTCTTCAGCAGCAACCCCCATCAGAATGAGAATAGACTACTCCCCTTGTCTGTCCCTGTCAGTCATTTATACCATAGATTCAGGCATGAATTGCTAACGTATGTCATATATGGAAACCTCAAATATAGGTCTTGACGTTCTTATAGAGACCTCCCATTGCCCTTGTGTATTCCTATACATGGTGTCAGTGTGTAGTGTAATAACTCCTTTATATCAAATACTAATTAATATTATTGAACTCCTTCGGCCCTGCTGTGAGCGGTCCGCTCTGATTGGACAGCGCTCACAGCAGGGCAGAAGCAACGCCCATTGAGGAACAGGGAATCTCCTCCTCCCTGTTCCGATGCTTCTGAATTTACATAAAGCCCGACAGAAGACCGGGGGGCCGTGTGAAGCCAACGGGGGACCTTTTGGAAAAAAAAAAGCGCCGCTGCCATCAGAGGGGGATACACTATAAGGTACATAGTGTAGTTTGATTTTTTAAAAGTGGTGAAAGGTCCTCTTTAAGTCACGTCCAGTCATGACGTACATGTATGTCATGGGTCCTTAAGGGGTTAAAGTGTAACTGTCATATTTTTTTTTATTTGCTAGTTTATAAGAGCTGGGCATGTATACATGAATTAGTCTGTCAATGATTGTCAAAAGCCCTGTAATTACAATAATAACAGCTTTCATTAATGTCCCCTGTCTATTTCCACCGGTCTGTTAAAATACTGTTTCTAGGGCTTTTCTGTCTTCCCTTTAGAAGACAGAAGGGTGGTCCTTCGCACTGCATGCCTGCATTAGGCTTCAGAGTGAGGAGGCGTGTCTCTCAGTAATCCAATCTGATTGACTGGCAGGAAGCTGCTGGCTACAGCAAGTGTGTATGTGAAGCGAGGGGAGGCAGTTTTGTCCTCAGAGAACTGGCAGAGGAGCCATCTTGAGAAGATTCTCAAAAGGCAGGGTTCAAAACATCAGTAACTAGAATAGAATATGTTACTATCAGAGAAGGGCAACTAAAGTAATAACTGGAATGGGTGGACTACAGTACCCAGAAATATTATCAAAATTAGGGTTATTCACGTTAGAAAAAAGATAACTAAGGGGAGATCTAATAACTATGTATAACTATATCAGGGGTCAGTACAGAGATCTCTCCCATCATCTGTTTATCCCTGGGACTGTGACGGGGGACATCCTCTGCATCTAGAGGAAAGAAGGTTTGTACACAAACATAGAAGAGGATTCTTTACACTAAGAGCAGTGTGACTAAGGAACTCTCTGCCTGAGGAGGAGGTGATGGTGAATTCACTAAAAGAGTTCAAGAGGGACATGGATGCAGTTCTGGAGGGTAATAATATTACAGGTTAGGCCTAGTTTACACTTCAGTTATTTGATCAGTTATTTCATGTAAGGAGTTGGAGACTCTCTGGGTCTGCTTGCAAAATAAAAAGGGATCTGTTACCAGAGTAGGTGCTATCTATAGGCCTCCAGGGCAATCTGAAGAGCATGACATTATGCTGGTGGACGAGATTACCCAAATGGCAGTAAAGGGAGATATTGTAGTTATGGGAGACTTCAACATGCCTGATGTTGATTGGAATATCCCTTGTGCGTCCACATGCAAAAGTAGGAACATAGTAGAGGCCCTGACGGCGATGTCCCTAAAACAGTTGGTAAAAGCGCCAACTAGAGGTGAAAATATCCTAGATCTAGTATTTACAAATGGGGATCTGGTATCTGAGGTGAAGGTGGGAGAAAATCTGGGTTCCAGTGACCACCAATGTTTGTGGTTCGAAATCCAAACTGACTGTGAGAAATCCCATTCTGCAACCAAAGTATTGGATTTTAGGAAGACCAAGTTTGAGGTTACGGAGAATATGTAAAGAAAAAATTAATAGGGTGGGATAAAACAGCAAGAGCGAGTGCTCAGTGGAAGGCATTTAAAGAAGTCCTCTTAAAGGCAACTAGACTATATGTTAGACAAATTAGCAAAAGGAAAAGACAGAGAAATCCACTATGGTTTACTAGAGAGGTTAGAGCTATATTGAATGATAAAAAGTCTGCCATAGGTCTAACTAACTGGGACAAAGTCCTCAAAAATAAAAATACAGCCACAAAATGGGATATTTTTAAAAGCATCCTAATATCTAATTGTGAGAGTTACATACCTTATGGGAATAAAAGGTTAAGGAACACGAAAAAAACAATGTGGATAAATACAGCTGTAAAGAAAGCAATAAATGACAAACAGAAAGCATTTAAATCACTAAAACAGGAGGGGAGCGAGGAAGCATTGAAAAACTATAAGGAAAAAAATATAATATGTAAAAGACAAATAAAAACAGCCAAACTAGAGACCGAGAGATTAATCGCCAAAGAGAGTAAAACTAACCCTAAAATGTTCTTTAATTATATAAATGGTAAAAAGTATAAACCTGAAGGTGTCGGCCCCTTACAGAGTAATGAGGGGGGAGTTGCAGAGAGCGATGAGGAGAAAGCAAAGCTACTAAATATCTTTTTCTCCACTGTATTCACTGAGGAAAATAGACTGTCAGATGAAATGCAGAATATGAAAGTAAATTCCCCATTAAAAATGCCCTGTCTTACCCAGGAAGAAGTAGAGTTGCGTTTTAAAAAGATTAAAATAGACAAATCGCCAGGACCGGATGGCATACACCCCTGTATCCTAAGAGAATTAAGTAATGTCATCGTCAGACCCTTATTTCTGATATTTAAGGACTCCATACTGACAGGGAGTGTTCCACAGGATTGGCACATAGCAAATGTGGTGCCAATATTCAAAAAGGGTCCAAAAACAGGGTCCGGGAACTATAGGCCGGTAAGTTTAACATCTGTCATGGGTAAACTGTTTGAGGGTTTTCTAAGAGATGCTATCTTGGAGTACCTCAATAAAAATAAGCAAATAACTCCATATCAGCATGGCTTCATGAGGGATCGGCCATGTCAAACCAATTTAATCAGTTTCTATGAGGAGGTAAGTTCTAGACTGGACCGCGGCGAATCAATGGATGTCGTATATCTGGACTTCTCCAAAGCATTTGACACGGTACCACATAAAAGGTTAGTATATAAAATGAGAATGCTTGGCCTGGGAGAAAATGTATGTGGGTAAGTAACTGGCTCAGTGATAGAAAACAGAGGGTGGTTATTAACGGCACATATTCAGATTGGGTCACTGTCACTAGTGGGGTACCACAGGGGTCAGTATTGGGCCCTATTCTCTTCAATATATTTATTAATGATCTTGTAGAAAGCTTGCACAGTAAAATATCAATTTTTGTAGATGACACTAAACTGTGTAAAGTAATTAACACAGAAGAGGACAGTACACTGCTACAGATGGATCTGGATAGACTGGAGGCTTGGGCAGAGAAGTGGCAGATGAGGTTTAACACTGACAAATGTAAGGTTATGCATATGGGAAGGAATAATGCAAGTCACCAGTACATACTAAATGGTAAAACATTGGGTAACTCTGACATGGAAAAAGAACCTAGGCATTTTAGTGAACAGCAAACTAAGCTGTAGAAACCAGTGTCAGACAGCTGCTGCCAAGGCCAATAAGATAATGGGTTGCATCAAAAGAGGCATAGATGCCCGTGATGAGAACATAGTCCTGCCACTTTACAAATCACTAGTCAGACCACACATGGAGTACTGTGTATAGTTCTGGGCTCCTGTGAACAAGGCAGACATAGCAGAGCTGGAGAGGGTTCAGAGGAGGGCAACTAAAGTAATAACTGGAATGGGTGGACTACAGTACCCAGAAAGATTATCAAAATTAGGCTTATTCACTTTAGAAAAAAGACGACTGAGGGGAGATCTAATAACTATGTATAAATATATCAGGGGTCAGTACAGAGATCTCTCCCATCATCTATTTATCCCCAGGACTGTGACTGTGATGAGGGGACATCCTCTGCGTCTGGAGGAAAGAAGGTTTGTACATAAACATAGAAGAGGATTCTTTATGGTAAGAACAGTGAGACTATGGAACTCTCTGCATGAGGAGGTGGTGATGGTAAGTTCACTAAAAGAGTTCAAGAAGGGCCTGGATGTATTTCTGGAGGGTATTACAGGTTATAGTTACTAGAGAGGGGTCGTTGATCCAGAGAGTTATTCTGATTGCCTGATTGGAGTCGGGAAGGAATTTTTCCCCCTAAAGTGAGGAAAATTGGCTTCTACCTCACAGGGGTTTTTTTTTCCTTCCTCTGGATCAACTTGTAGGAAAACAGGCTGAACTGGATGGACAGATGTCTTTTTTCGGCCTTACAAACTATGTTACTATGTTATAACTTGAAAAGTGGCAGTGGAGGAAGAACAAAAAAAAGCCATACCTCTACACTCAACACTTACAGTTTCTCAACTTGGTTCTTGAATTTAGTCAATAAGTAGTTTAAATGAACTATATTAGAAAGTTTATAAAAAAAAATGTTTAACCCTGTTTTAGAGTTGCTGTCACGGACGTACCGAGACACATGGATGTCTCTGCGACAGTGAGTGGCAGGAGATCTTTGCGATTAGCAACATGTGGTTTGGTTTGACATGTTTACCTTGTGGATCAATAGGCATCTGTGTTGTTTCTGGTACTGGCCACACCCTTAGCTTCCAGGTGTTGCTATTGGGGTCATTTAACTTTCCCTATTTATAGTTGTTTCTCTCACTATGCTATGTGGTTTATAGCTTCAGTTGGACCTGTGGCTAGCTGGTGTTTGGATCTCGGCAGAGTTCCTTGTGCTGCCATAGCTTTTTGGAAGTTAAGTGTTACCTTTCCCTTTTGTTTCTTATTTTGCATTTTCTGTTTGTTGCATTACTTAGTCGTTTTGTATCAGGCCTCAGGGAGACCCCCGTTCATCCTTTCTTTGGAGGAAAGTGCTGTAGTCTGTTCAACACAATTTCATATAATGGGTGCCAGCAGAAACAAGGCAAATATGCTGAGAATTGGCTTTAACCAAAACACTGCTGGCAGCGGTTTTATAATATGCACTTCTCAGAATATTTGCCGTAATGCAGCCTGATCTCTGATAGAAACCATTTAGGAGATATTAAATAGGCTGGATGGACTAGTAGCAGAACACAGAATTTTTTATCCAACTGTCTGTTCCCTTGCATGAACCATTCGCCAGATTGGCTACTTTCAAATGTCTATATCACCTATTATGGCAACACCTCAAGCTGAGGAACTTGGAAGTGCCTTAGCCTGTTTCGGGTCAAACATCTCAAAATGTGATTGACGCTCATATTCTCGAGTATTTGACCCAAAACAAGATTGAGTGCCGGGAGGAGAATATGGTGTAGGGGCTGGCATAATTTTTGCCAGCATCCTGATTTGTTCAAGTCCAGTTTGCATGCTGTTGTGGACATATTTGCTGCTTCCCCCAACCCTTGAAAAGTTCATTGATTTCTCGAGTGTGAGCGTCAACATCTTCATTGACCATCATCTTCATCCTGTGCACCTTATTTGGGAAAACCAGGGTGTCATACAGCTACAGCTGGGCCTGCTTATACAGAGTTTACTCAGGGCTCCACCATGTCTACTTACTCAATGGGTAGTTTTTGTAGAGAATTGATGGATTTGTGAATAGATAAAGAAAAGTTGTTTGCAAAATATACTGTGTGTTGTCTTTTTTTCAGAATTTAAGGTTGTAATTTTCATACTGAAATATTACACTTTGGATGCGTATATCTGGCGCATATTCAGTCGCACGATATGGTCTGCCAGAATTTTCTTCCACTCTCATGCCAGGTCTAATAGACAGCGTGGCGTAGGTGGGTAAGGGCACGGGTTGGCATGCCCATCAACCTTTTTATATACCAATTTTAGGTGTAGAAGATGGTCGTAAAGTTTGCCTGCAAGTAAGCTGTCTTACTTTTATAAAGGGCGCTATATCGGCTAAAGTAATCTACAGGCCAGCGGCTATACAAAACTTTGCCAATCCACCACTGACACAGGGGCTTACTAAGACCATTATATCAAACGCTGGTCTTAATAAGTAACCCACTTTTATTAAAATGATTGTAATGGTAAATAAAAAAGCATGGGTAATCTTTCAGAAACAAAACCATTATGGACCATTTGACATTTGGATTTTCATATTAGGTATTAGTCCGTATTTCCCATCAAGTTTCCAAAGTAGCTTTTGAAATTTCAAATACAAACAAAACGTACTAAAAAAACTACCTAAGCCCTACACTAAACTACAGTAATAACAGGGGAACTAACTAATTAAATAATTTTTGAAAAAAGCTGATTTCAACGATTACTGTGAATTCTGTCCAACTGCCATGGTAATGCACCCTCTGAACTACTGAAGTAATCAGTATAGAGTTCCTGAACTACAAGTGCTGCTGTTCCAGGTCTTCTATGAAGATTTTGATCCAACCCAACAGAAGAAGGTGTCAGAAAATGGACCACTTCAGGTTCAGCAGGTGCATCATGAATCCCGGTGAAGTTTCCGGACTCGTTTGCAAGGACGACATGAACACACTTAGAAAGTATTCCAAAAGCACATTCAACATATTAACGTGCACGAGACAGACAATAATTGAATATGTGCTTCCAGTCATCTAAATCACATGGGGGAAAGGCCCGCATTACATGTGGAGATAATGCAAAACCTTTGTCTGCCATGGTTACAAATGGAGAGGATGGAGCAGAAGAGCCTGGCATTCGTCTGGACTCTGGCAAGGAAAATTGGTAGGCATAAAGCGTTCACCCGTTCTGGAATTACAGAAGATGCGTGCGTCTGCTGTGCTTCCAAAGGCTCCAATACCATTAATAATAAATCTGTAATTACTGTCAACCAAGGTCAACAGTACTACAGAAAAATATTGCTTAAAATTATAATATTGGGACCCTGAGTGAGGCAGCTTTCTTACACAAATGTGCTTGCCATCCAATGCCCCTATGTACTTTGGAAACTGTGTTGATTGGCTGCAAATCGCTGAGGGATTTTATCAATCTTCCAGTTTGGTTTGGGGCATCACCTCATCTCTGAGACGCTGCCAGATAAGTTCACATGTGTGACAGATGATCCTAGATATGGTTGATATTCCCAGCAGATACTCTTAATGCAGTGAAGCAAAGAGTTACCAGAAGAAAGAAAACTGTGAAGAAAAAAATAATTAAAATTACTTTTGAAGTAATAAATCAATACATTTAAAAAAACAAAGGAGAACAATCTTACCTCAACCTGATGAGAAGCCTTTCTTCAGGAGAAATGCTGCGCATCATGTTCGTGTCCTGGAAAGTAAGACCAGGACATAGAGATGTAGGCAGATTAGCAAACGTGGACACCGACATACCTCAGTAACCCTGAAACTTGTCAGGGTGCTGACGCAAGTCAGTGTATAAAGCATGAAAGTGGCCCTGAGCCACTGGGAGACAATAGGATAAACCCATCGCCTCTGCCTCCTCCTCCCTGGTTATTCAGACAGCATAAGTGACTGTCGTTCCAATTTCTGAGAAAGGAGATAGCACAGGAGAACCTCTCTCATATTAGACATGATAAATGCAAAGAAATAATATGCAAAACAGATGCCGACCAAGCAAAAGTCTCTCACAAAGCTGTCAGCATTCTCAAAGCCAGAGAAAAAGGCACCTGCAATGACGTGATCAAAATTTATACCTGTCACCTTTTTTTAATCATGTCACTTTTAAGGATCTTTGTTAATAGAAAATATAGTCTCTTTTTTTGTTTTTTTGAGGATCCACAAAAAAGGAAGACATACAGAACCATATATTCCATTTCTTTAGGGACATACTGAACTGTGTGCAAAAAAACGATACACATTTTTGTGGACTGCAAAAAAAAATATACAGCCATCTGAATGAGAGAAACCATTCCTGACATGCGCAGTGAGTGGCACACAGCTGATAATACCTATATGCCTCCCCAGACATCTGCCTCCCCAGACATCTGCAGTGAGCTAAGTCAGTGCCCTGTACATGCGCAATAGACTGCAAGCCACTGAGAAGCCTCCACCTTCCGTCCTGACTTTGAGATAGACGCGCAATACATCCTATAATTGCTGATACATAATGCTGGTACTGACGTGCACAGCTATGACCAAAAAAGCACAGTTTATCAGACATACATGATTAGGTTCCAGTATTTATATGTTGACATTTGGTGATTCCACTTTTGACCAATGTGTGATTCTATTGCTATACTATGTTTATACATGATCTGGGTACTCACTTGGTATTGGTATACACCTTTCTTTTGATATTCAAAGGTTCCAAGTCTAGATGGATTTAACCCAAGAGTTCTTAAAGAACTCATTTCAGTTATTGCTGTGTCACTGTTCATAATTTTTAGAGATTCTGTAAGGCCGGTTACAGTGCCAAGTGACTGACACAAGGCAAATGTGGTGCCCATATTAAAAAAGCGCTGTGGTCCTCCACAGGTAATGCTAGACCAGTGAGCTTAACTTCTGTTGTAAAAATGTTTGAAGGACTCTTAAGGGACTATGTGACTATAAATAATATCATAAGTAATACCCAGCATGAGTTTCCTAATGAGACAGAAGTTGTCAGACTAATCTGATTTGTTTTTATGAGGAGGTGAATAGAAGCCTGGACATAGGGGTGTCTGTGGATGTCACATTGTCGGTTTTTATGTTTTTAACTAATGTTTAATAGGTAAAATAAGGTCTATAGGCTTAGTAAGTATAGATTGTTATTAGAATGAAAACTTGCTGAAGGACCGTGTCCAGAGAGTTGTGGTCAATGATTCCTATTCTGAATCGTCCCAGGTTATAAGTGCCCAGTGCTGGGTCCTCTATTATTTAATTTATTTATTAAAGGGGTTGTCCAGGTTCCGAGCTGAACCTGTATATATCCCCATTTTCACCCAGGCAGCCCCTCTGACTTGAGTATCGGAGCAGCTCATGCTCCGATGCTCTCCTTTGCCCTGCACTAAATTGTGCAGGGCATAGGCATTTTTAGCTATAAAACAGCTAGGGCAGTGCTAAAGCCGGCCCATCAGAGCCGGTGATGTCACCTAACAAGCTGCTGGGTGGAAGCTTCCGCCCGGTAGTGTGTGCAGGTAACCAACAAGCCTCGCGGGACAGGGATGTAATATTACCACTTTACAAAGCTTTGGTGTGGCTTCATCTGGAATATGCAGTTAACTTGTGGGCACCAGTTCATAGAAAGGGTACTCTGCAGTTGGAAAAAAGTAGAAAGGAGAGCAACCAAACTGATAAGGTGCATGGAGAGTCTTAGTTATGAAGAAAGATTAAATACATTTAATTATTTTAATCTTGAGAGGAGATGTCAAGATGTCTCAAGGAGAACATGATTAACCTATACAAATATATAAATGGGCCATACAAAAAAAATATGGTGAAAAGCTGTTCTAGTTAAAATCCCATCAAAACACAAGGGGGCACTGCCTATGACTAGAGAAGACCAAGTTCAGTCTCCAGAAGCATTAAAGCTTCTTTACTGTAAGAACTGTAAATCTGTGAAATAGTCTACCTCAAGGCATTGTCACAGCAGGAACAGTGGGCAGATTTAAAATGGGTTTAGATGTATTCTTAAAAGTAGATTATATTAATGCTTTTGAAAATGTGTAGAAATCTGGGTCTTGCTCTCCTTTTTCTAAAATATGCTAACTATGTCACTATGTAATCTAACATATATATAACCTAGCACTCCTGCTCACATGTTTGCAGCTTCTGATCAGGTAACTAGCTGGGTGCTCCTTTGATTCAGGCATGCAGGTTTGTGTAGGATGCATGTCTGTGTTAAAGTAGGACCCATCTGATTGGAAGCCACCTTGTCGGTCGGTAAATGGGCTCGACATATTCATGATCATTTATATGCTCTAAGAGCTTCCACTTTATCTTTAGTAAGTATAGCAGTAATGCTTTTTACCTTTTCACTCATTCACCATATCTCCGTTAGTGCATACAGAGTGCTGCTACATTTTTTGCTTTGTATTAAATAGCCATGGTAGCTTGCACCTGACTCTCACCTATAGGAGGTGCTGTTCCTTCTTTGAATAATTATATATACTAGCTGAAGGACCCGGCTTCGCCCAGGTATATTTAATTTATTTAATTTACTGTTTGTGTGTGTGTCGAGAGTGACCTCTACAGTGCCTGCCCCTTTAACAGTGACCTCTACAGCAGCCCGGCCCTTTAACAGTGACCTCTACAGCAACCCGCCCCTTTAACAGTGACCTCTACAGCAGCCCGTCCCTTTAACTGTGACCTTTACAGCAGGCCACCCCTTTAACAGTGACCTCTACAGCTGCCCATCCCTTTAACGGTGACCTCTACAGCTGCCCCCCCTTTAATAGTGACCTCTACAGCAGCCCGCCCCTTTAATAGTGACCTCTACAGCAGCCCGTCCCTTTAACTGTGACCTTTACAGCAGGCCGCCCCTTTAACAGTGACCTCTACAGCTGCCCCTCCCTTTAACAGTGACCTCTACAGCAGCCCGCCCCTTTAACTGTGACCTCCACAGCAGCTAGAGTGGCCACTGTCTTCACCCCAGAAAGCCAGACCTCACTGGCCATTCCCCCAAGCGTGAAACAGCGCCCCCAGTTCCCATGAAGACACACCACTAAACATGAGGCCTTGAAGACATGGAGGAGAAGCTGTCTGAGTGTGAGCTACTGAAAGGGTGGACATCCCTGTGTCTGTCCAGGCACTGCATCGGACGGAGAATAGGTAGCCAGAAAACTGGACTGTCCAGCCTAAAGCCAGACATCTGGCCACCCTAACATCAGCCTGTCCCTAGGGTGGCCAGAGGTCTTGTTTTAGGCTGGACAGTCTGGCTTTCAGACTCCCTGTCCTCTGTCATGCACAGGGCCTGGATGGACACAGGGATGTCCTTTTGAACAGCTCACTCTCAGCAGCAGCACTGTGCAGTCTGAGCAATGAGCTGCAGGGAGAAAGTCAATCTCCCCCCACCCCTGCTGCTGACAAAAGGTGATTTTTACCTATATTTTTACTCCCGGTCAAATGCGACATGGAAGGGGCGTGGCCTGACTGAGTAAGGGGCGTGACTTAGTGGGATCTGGGGGTGGTGCTCTTAAGCCCTTCTTTTGAAGGTGGATGAATTAGAGGTCGATGCCATAGTAATTTAGGAGGAAGGTTGGTAGCAGTGGAAGAAAACATCTTTTATTACTACTAAACGGTAAATATATGAAATTTACATTATATGAGGTAATGATTGATGATGAATTAGTCTAAAACATCAGTTATATTTATGGTAACCGAAATACTCCTTTACCATTGTCATCCACTCTGCCTCTTTAATGCAGACCTACAGCAGTGAACTGGCTAGGTTGTCATAGAAACCTGGTGTGTGCCTGTGAGCTTCTATTGGCTGATAAGGCTCATGTGACCAGGCTACTATTGGCTAATGCATTTTTTTGGAATATCTCAGGAACGGTACGTCCTTGAGAGCTGAAAACTGTTCTAAAACCTTCCCGGACAGCTGATGTACATGTGTGCCAAATTTTGTTAAAGTAGCTGCAGCGGTGCAGATTCCTTAAGCAGACATACAAACACACACACACACACACACACACACACACACACATACACTCAGCTTTATATATTATATATTAGTGGTGATGTGTGTAGTAATGTGAGGTGTGGGGTGTGTATCTCACCCGGTTTGTCAGTTTAGCCAGGTGAGAACTGAAATCCAGAAGTGGTATAGCTTCAGCAAGCATAGTTGCTGGAGCTGGGTTTTGTTTAATGTTGCATGGGCTGGATTTCTTGGACTGGGAGACAGGTTGGAAGTGGGAGTCTTCCAGTCCACACACCCTAATCCGTCACAGGTTTTCCCTGGCCCCAGGTGAGGCCAGCTGGATTAATCAGGCAGGGATAAGTTAACCTACACTGTGTGTTAGAGAGAGAGAGGGCCCCAGGGAACAGACCTGGAGAGGGTACGTGTGGTTCCAGCCAGAAGGGCTGGGGGGCCACAAGGCTGAGGACGCTTGAGAGAGAAAGGCTGAGGAGGCCTGAGAGGTTGAAGCCTGCGGAGGCTCTGTGTGGCCTCAGCTTTTCTCTTAGCATCTGCCGACAATCATCCAATCGAATTCCTGTAGCGAGCTGTAGTGGGTGGTGGTAACTCTGCTGTGACTGATGAAGTAGCCATGAGGCGATGGGATAATATAATCCTGCCCCTTGCCTACAAGTGCACGCTCGTGAGGCTGGTAGACTATCTGAAACACTAGCAGTCTCAGCGGAGCAGACCCTGTACAGATCGTGACAACCTATGGTAAGTGCTTGCCATGATTTGTATCTTACAGGAGAGAATGACAGTGAGGTGGACAGGAACATGAGCTACTGCGCTTGTGCACAGCCCTGTGCGTGCTCACTCCATCAATTCCAGGGCACCAGAAAGGCGTTGCACTGCAGTGGTGACCATAGCCCCTAGAGAAGAGCAGTCTATAAAGAGGACGAAGAAGAAAGTGGGGACCAGAACCATTTCTGCTAATTCATCTACATTAGTAAGTTACTTATATCAATGTCATGCAAATAATAAATATAACTTTCTGAGTTGAGACAACCCCTTTAAGGTCATGTGAGTTACATCAGCCTTACAACAACGTTGGCTAAACTTTGCAATCAAAATGATATTAACTTACAAATAAGCTGTCTTATACTAAGAATGTCCTTCCTTGCCTATAGCAACCAAACAGAGCTCATATTAATGGCCTGTAGCAAAATAGAAGCTGAGCTGTGACTGGTTGCTATATGCAACCTGATGAATATCCGGGCTAACTGCCACAAAAGACAATGGCTCTTGTAGTTTGGCGGCGTGTTTTTTGCCAAATAATTGGAAAGCACGGGGGTGAAAATTTCCATTCAAAACATAGTGTATGACATTCCCCGAGTCACAGGAGGCGGCTGTGCAAAATTTTGTCATTGTAAATGCGACAGTGCAAGTTCCTTTAACGGACATACATACATGAATACGTACACTCAGCTTTATAATATATATTATAATATTATATATATATATATATATATATATATATATATATATATATATATATACAGTACAGACCAAAAGTTTGGACACACCTTCTCATTTTCTCATTCAAAGAGTTTTCTATATTTTCATGACTATGAAAATGGTAGATTCACACTGAAGGCATCAAAACTATGAATTAACACATGTGGAATTATATACTTAACAAAAAAGTGTGAAACAACTGAAAATATGTCTTATATTCTAGGTTCTTCAGAGTAGCAACCTTTTGCTTTGATTACTGCTTTGCACACTCTTGGCATTCTCTTGATTAGCTTCAAGAGGTAATCACCTGAAATGGTTTTCACTTCACAGGTGTGCCCTGTCAGGTTTAATAAGTGGGATTTCTTGCCTTATAAATGGGGTTGGGACCATGAGTTGTGTTGGGCAGAAGTCAGGTGGATACACAGCTGATAGTCCTACTGAATAGACTGTTAGAATTTGTATTATGGCAAGAAAAAAAGCAGCTAAGTAAAGAAAAACGAGTGGCCATTATTACTTTAAGAAATGAAGGTCAGTCAGTCCGAAAAATTGGGAAAACTTTGAAAGTGTCCCCAAGTGCAGTTGAAGAAACCATCAAGCGCTACAAAGAAACTGTCTCACATGAGGACCGCCCCAGGAAAGGAAGACCAAGAGCCACCTCTGCTGCAGAGGATAAGTTCATCCGAGTCACCAGCCTCAGAAATCGCAGGTTAACAGCAGCTCAGATTAGAGACCAGACCAATGCCACACAGAGTTCTAGCAGCAGACACATCTCTACAACAACTGTTAAGAGGAGACTGTGTGCAGCAGGCCTTCATGGTAAAATAGCTGCTAGGAAACCACTGCTAAGGACAGGCAACAAGCAGAAGAGACTTGTTTGGGCTAAAGAACACAAGGAATGGACATTAGACCAGTGGAAATCTGTGCTTTCGTCTTATGAGTCCAAATTTAAGATCTTTGGTTCCAAAGACCGTGTCTTTGTGCGACGCAGAAAAGGTGAATGGATGGACTCTACATGCCTGGTTCCCAACGTGAAGCATGGAGGGGGAGGTGTGATGGTGTGGGGGTGCTGTCTGGTGACACTGTTGGGGATTTATTCAAAATTGAAGGCATACTGAACCAGCATGGCTACCACAGCATCTTGCAGCGGCATGCTATTCCATCCAGTTTGCATTTAGTTGGACCATCATTCATTTATCAACAGGACAATGACCCCAAACACACCTCCAGGCGGTGTAAGGGCTATTTGACCAAGAAGGAGAGTGATGGGGTGCTACACCAGATGACCTGGCCTCCACAGTCTCCAGACCTGAACCCAATCGAGAAAAAACCTCCTTGGCTGTGACGCTCTCCGATGTGATTGGCCCATTGAGAAACCTGGGCGTCTCCTCCTCCCTGTTCCGATGCTCAGTATTAGCATACTGAGCGGGAGAAATACAGGGGGGCACAGCGGGGCAGAGGAGCGCTATTTTCAAAAACCGGACCGGGTGCTAGCATCAGCGGGGGGAGCCCTGCCAGTAAAGGTATTTAGTTACTGAAAGATAAAACCATGAAAGATCCTCTTTAAGTATATAATTCCACATGTGTTAATTCATAGTTTTGATGCCTTCAGTGTGAATCTACAATTTTCATAGTTATGAAAATACAGAAAACTCTTTGAATGAGAAGGTGTGTCCAAACTTTTGGTCTGTAGTGTGTGTATATATATATATATATTCATATATATATATATATATATATATATATATATATATATATATATATATATATACAGTGCCTTGCGAAAGTATTCAGCCCCCTGGAACTTTACAACCTTTTGCCACATTTCAGGCTTCAAACGAAAAGATATAACATTTTAAATTTTTGGTGAAGAATCAGCAACAAGTGGGTCACAATTGTGAAGTGGAACTAAATTTATTGGATCATTTAAACTTTTTTTTGTAATAATAAAACTGAAAAGTTGGGCGTGCAAAATTATTCGGCCCATTTACTTTCAGTTCAGAAAACTCACTCCAGAAGTTCATT
This sequence comes from Rhinella marina, assembly GCA_900303285.1. Classification (NCBI taxonomy): domain Eukaryota; kingdom Metazoa; phylum Chordata; class Amphibia; order Anura; family Bufonidae; genus Rhinella; species Rhinella marina. Next base: position 41,205 of record ONZH01024887.1, on the reverse strand, counting down.
GAGGATCTCTGAATGATCCAATGTTATCCTAAATGACTGATGAAGATAAATAGAATCCACCTGTGTGTAATCAAGCTCTGTGATAGTCTCAGGGTTCTGTTTAAAGCACACAGAGCATCATGAAGACCAAGGAACACACCAGGCAGGTCCGTGATACTGTTGTGGAGAAGTTTAAAGCCGGATTTGGATACCAAAAGATTTCCCAAGCTTTAAACATCCCAAGGAGCACTGTGCAAGCGATCATATTGAAATGGAAGGAGTATCAGACCACTGCAAATCTACCAAGACCTGGCCATCCCTCTAAACTTTCATCTCAAACAAGGAGAAGACTGATCAGAGATCCATCCAGAATGGTCCTGTATTTGGCTCCATCCATCTTCCCATCAATTTTAACCATCTTCCCTGTCCCTGCTGATGAAAAGCAGGCCCAAACCATGATGCTGCCACCACCATGTTTGACAGTGGGGATGGTGTGTTCAGGGTGACGAGCTGTGTTGCTTTTACGCCAAACATATCGTTTTGCATTGTTTCCAAAAAGTTGGATTTTGGTTTCATCTGACCAGAGCACCTTCTTCCACATGTTTGGTGTGTCTCCCAGGTGGCTTGTGGCAAACTGTCAACGAGACTTTTTATGGATATAATTGAGAAATGGCTTTCTTCTTGCCACTCTTCCATAAAGGCCAGATTTGTGAAGTGTTCAACTGATTGTTGTCCTATGGACAGACTCTCCCATCTCAGCTGTGGATCTCTGCAGTTCATCCAGAGTGATCATGGGCCTCTTGGCTGCATCTCTGATCAGTCTTCTCCTTGTTTGAGATGAAAGTTTAGAGGGACGGCTGGGTCTTGGTAGATTTGCAGTGGTCTGATACTCCTTCCATTTCAATATGATCGCTTACACAGTGCTCCTTGGAATGTTTAAAGGGGTTCTCCTAGTTATATATATTGATGACCTATCCTCAGGATAGGTCATCAATATCAGATCGGCGGGGGTCCGACACCCGGCACCCCGGCCGATCAGCTGTTTGAAGAGGAGGTGCGACCCGTATCAGCGCTGCCTCCTCTTCACTGTTTACATGCTGGCCGACACGGGGGTAGTGGTGAGTAGGTGTAATTACACCTCACCGCCCCATTCATTTCTATGGGAAGAATCGCTTCCATAGACTTGTATGGGAACGAGCCTTCTCATAGAAATGAATGGGGCAGTTAGGTGTAATTACACCTACTCACCACTACCCCCGTGTCGGCCAGCATGTAAACAGTGAAGAGGAGGCAGCGCTGATACGGCGCGCGCCTCCTCTTCAAACAGCTGATCGGCCGGGGTGTCGGACCCCCGCCGATCTGATATTGATGACCTATCCTGAGGATAGGTCATCAATATATATAACTAGGAGAACCCCTTTAAAGCTTGGGAAATATTTTGGTATCCAAATCCGGCTTTAAACTTTTCCACAACAGTATCACGGATCTGCCTGGTGTGTTCCTTGGTCTTCATTATGCTCTCTGTGCTTTAAACAGAATCCTGAGACTATCACAGAGCAGGTGCATTTATACGGAGACTTGATTACACACAGGTGGATTCTATTTATCTTCATCAGTCATTTAGGACAACATTGGATCATTCAGAGATCCTCAATAAACTTCTGGAGTGAGTTTTCTGAACTGAAAGTAAATGGGCCGAATAATTTTGCACGCCCAACTTTTCAGTTTTATTATTACAAAACAAGTTTAAATTATCCAATAAATTTCGTTCCACTTCACAATTGTGACCCACTTGTTATTGATTCTTCACCAAAAATTTAAAATTTTATATCTTTTTGTTTGAAGCCTGAAATGTGGCAAAAGGTTGAAAAGTTCCAGGGGGCCAAATATTTTCGCAAGGCACTGTATCTCAGGGTCTTTGCAAATATGATGTAGCTAAACTATTCCAGCAAAATCTGCACTTAAAAAGCCACATGACACTCTTTCCCATCCCAGCCATGCTGTGTGCCCATACAGCAGCTTATCTCCATGTTTATGGCATTTACCCAGTAAAAAAGGCCTTATCAATTCAAGTACTGGAAGAAATAAAATATTTTATTTTCACAGCCAATTGTTTCCAAATTCTATGAAACGCCTTTGGGATCAAAGCCTTTTTTGTGGTGTATTAGTGGACAAAAAAGTCTTATTTGCCGTTCAGCCAGGCAGTTATATGTTTTAAATCCTTTTTTGTGGTGTATTAGTGGGAAAAAAGTATTATTTACCGTTCAGTGTTGTAGTTACAAAAGTACAGCCCTTTTTGTGGTGTATTAGTGGAAAAAAAGGCTTATTAGCCGTTGTGTGGTGAAGTGACAAAAGTACAGCCTTTTTTGTGGTATATTAGTGGAAAAAAAGGATTATTTGCCGTTCAGCAGTGCAGTTACAAAAGCACAGCCTTTTTTGTGGTGTATTAGTAGGAAAAAAAAGTTATTAGCCGTTTAGTGGTGCAGTTATATGTTCTAAAGCCTTTTTTGTGGTGTATTAGTGGACTTAAGGTTTATTAGTAGAGATGAGCGAACGTACTCGTAATGAGTACTGTAGCGCTCGGCTCCCCTGCGCTTGCATGGGCACAGGCATCTGGATCCGTCCTCCTCACCCAATGGATCCGGATGCCCGCGCCATGCGAGCGCACGGGAGCCAAGCGCTAAAATGCTCGTTACGAGCACGTTCGCTCCTCTCTTTACTATTAGTCATTGTGCGGTGAAGTGACAAAAGTACAGCCTTTTTTGTGGTATATTAGTGGAAAAAGAGTATTATTTGCTGTTGTGCGGTGAAGTGACAAAAGTACAGCCTTTTTTTGTGGTGTATTAGTAGAAAACAAAAAAAAGGCTTATTTGCCGTTCAGCAGTGCAGTTACAAAAGTATAGCCTTTTTTGGGGTGTATTAGTGGACAAAAAAAGTGTTATTTGCCGTTCTGCGGTGCAGTTATATGTTGTAAAGCCTTTTTTGGGGTGTATTAGTGGACATAAAAAATGTTATTTGCCGTTCTGCGGTGCTGTTATATGTTGTAAAGCCTTTTTTTGGGGTGTATTAGTGGGGGAAAAAAGGTGTGGGAGCTGGTGTTGCGAGCGGTCAGGCTCCTGACCCAGAGACCGTTGAGGAGGATATCAGTAACGTGCAGATAGTATTCGCTGATGGTGATGATGTAGCCGATCGCAATTGGGAGCCAGGTGACGAAAAGGGCTTCATTATCATCGGGAGAAGAGGGTGGCAGCTTGTGAGTGAGGCAGCATCAGAGCCAGCAAGTCAGTAGCGTGGCCAGGGGTCAGCAGGGTGGCAGCAGTGGGAGGTTGGGAGCCAAACATGCCTGGGGTAGACCATCCGCTTCGCAGGAGCCTACCTGCCTGGAAAGTAGTGATGCAGGGGTTCACGGAGGCATCGGCAACAGTCAGTGCGGAGTGTTGGGGTAAAATCACCTACTCGGCAGTGTGGCAGTTTTTTGTTAAGCCGCCAGAGGAGGTGAACTTGGCCATTTGCCGAATCTGGGGGCAGAAGGTGAAGCGTGGCCAGAGTACCAATTGTGGTGCCACAGCCCAGCGTCAATATATGCAGTGTCACCATAAAGTGGCCTGGGAGAACTGTGGCTCTGATGTGGTGGTCCAGCCTGCTGCAGCAACCGCTGCATCATCCAATAGCATGCACCCGATTTCAGGCAGTCAAGGCTCCACCACCTCAGCCAAAGAGAGCTGTCTGTCCTTCATCTGCTGGTCCCCTACTACTCCTCTAAAAACCTATCTCTCACACTCATCAGTCATTTCATCAGCAATCGTTCACCTTAGCGATTGCCAAGAGACAACAGTATGCATGCACTTATTTGTTATATGCAGAAGTATTTTATTTTTATTTTTCCATCCAAATTGTGTACAAAGTCACACAGGCCAACGTTTCGGTCCTACCAGGACCTTGTTTATGGCCTGTTTGTACAAACAAAATTACAGATTTAGGGAACATAGATACAGACTTAAATTTGAAGCAGATAAATCATATATAGAAAATGTCGGACGTAATAGCCATAAATCGTCATGGAAACTCCAAGAAATGTATGCTGGAAATAAAGTATATATCATATGAGTACCATGTCTAAGCGTCATGTATCAAAATTGTGCTCATAAATATCATATGATCCACAGTCTCAGACATCAACTGATTACCCTCAATAAGTACATCACTAGATATTATTTGTGAACAATGATATGAAGATAAGTATATATAGATATATGGAGGTGGAGCATCTGAGGTATCATGGTGATTGCAGTAAAAATCATTGCATTATTAACAATGTGAGAGAGAGGTTTTTATATATATATTGTGTAAAGCCTGTACTACTCGTCTTTGACCACTAGATGGCACCTAGTTAGCTATGTGAGTCACGTGAACACTCTCTTTGTTTTAACACATGTTAATTTGCCTCTTTCAAATTAACCAATGAACTTAGTGTTGAAGTTCCTGAACTACACCCTTGTGTCAAAGAACCAATCACTCTGCTTAAGTAACACCCCTTTTTGTCTATGTCATACCTACTATATAAGTGACTGTCTCTTTAATAAACTGGCTCTTGCTTGGGGGATATGAAGTATTTTCCATGAAACCAACATGTGTTCTGGTATCATTGTGAAAGTGGTCTGAGCATATGCATACCTATACTTCTAATGATTTGGCACCACACAAAGAAGAAGAGTATCGCTGGAAGTGCGATAACAACAACATTGGTGGACAGTGAGATATATTGTGTACTATTTAATATAGACATTAGTGCCAGATTAGTGGTCAGTGGAATTTGTCATTGGTGGTCAATGGAAAGGGAGGCAGAGTCACTAAATAACAGCGCTATCATTATAATTGTTGAAAATTGGCCACAGCAATATAAAACTTCTTCAGACAACTTCTTCTTGAGAAGATTCTTTCGTTTATTTCGAGACAAGTGCAGCAAGACAGCAATGAAATAAATATAAAAGTAAGGCAGAATATGGCATGATGTAGATGAAGGTGTGAAGCAGCAGTAGAAAAATGGCAGTGCTGAGTGTGTGTCCCCAAACATGGTATTTTATACCCCATAAAACAAAGGAATAATTTGTATTATAATATAGGTTTGCCGCAGTGTACCGCAATCCATAAGAGTAAATGGTGACACACGTAAATTACATCATTGCATCATTATTATACATACCATGTGACCTCACAGATGCTTTACTATTCATAACCACTGACATATATAAGTTGCACCTCCATTATCAATATGCATAAGGAAGACTTAATAGTTAATTGGCTAACATTTTTCTAACACTTATGAGAATGAATATCTAATGTATATTTAACTTTTGATCCCTCGTCCTCTGATTCCATTATGCTTGAAAGTATTTGTTTGCCATAAACTAAAGAAGGTGACAAGTGTCCACTAACCAAGTATCTAAAAGAAGCTCTGGAGGACATAAATATATCACTAAGACTCCATGATCTGATAACTAGCTCTTTCTAAACAGAAAACATATGTATTAGTTGATCACCTAAGGACCTCTGTTTTCTTAACAACAGTACATGGGCGCTTGGGGATACCGTGTGTCTATAAATGCAATTTAGACTTTTTTTTTTTTTTTTTAAAGTGGGGCTTTGAACTCACAACCATCTACATTAAAGGCAAGCACCTTAACCACTGGGCTATGGAGCTCAGTTTTAGGTCTGTGGTGAAAAATCTCATACAAGTTTCTCTTGTATAATACAATAGTCACTTCTATGAGGTTTTTAATACAAGAGAAACTCATATGAGGTTTTTCAGTTATGCTTTAACGTTGAGCTCTATAGCCCGGTGGTTAAGGTTCTTGCCTTTAATGTAGAAGGTTGTGAGCTCAAATCCCCACAGAAATATTTTAAAAATAGAGCTCAAATAAAACTTAAATACACAGGGTGTTCCCAACAGTAAAAAGTTTGATTTTATTGTGAAAAAAAAAAAATGGAGCAAAACGTAAAATATGATCAAATAACACCCGTATTAACCCACACCAACCTTTTGAACTTGTGTAACCAGTATTTTTTGTTGGGAAAGATGGCAACCCTAGCAGTGCCACCTCATCAGGACTCACTTCGTAAAAAATTATTGTGATATTCTGATCCTGATAACTTTTTCATAGTTATGTCTACGGAGATGTGTGGGGAGATCTGTCGTTTTTGACAATACCATTTTGGGATGTGTATGAATTGATCACTTTTTATTCAATTTTTTTTGGGAGATAAAGTGATGAAAAAAATGTGAATCGGCCTTTTTTAATTTTTTTTCTGTTATGCCATTCACCATATGGGCTACCTTTTTAAAATATTTGTATAGATAGTATGGCCATTTTCGCATGTGGCTATGACCGTTTTTTATATTTTCAAAACTTTTTTTTTTTATTTTTTTTTACTTTTTGTAAGTTGTGGACCACAACTTACATCAGATGTAAATTGCTCTAGTAGTCTGTATAGAAATCACTATATCACAGTTCAGTGCTGCCATCTAGTGGCCTGAACTGGGATATACTAACAATAAGCCTGAGAGCCTAGTACGGCTGTGGCTTATTTGTAGAACAGGGTGCTTTCCCCGATCTCTGCTGGGGGAAAGTGCACCTGAAGAGGAATCCCATGTTTCCGCTTCCAGTTTGTAACACTCTCAGATGCCGTGAGTGAGGTGAATTTATTGCTGTGAGGGGAGGGGGCATGTGGCATATTCTGGGGCCAAGAGGGTGAAGAACTGTGTGAGGAGCTTTATGGGGCTTAAATCTGTGACGGAGGAATCGACAGAACGTAACTGTGTTGTTAGTACATTATTACAATATTTGGGGCCCCACTTTTGATTTTGCGCAGGGCCACATTTTGTCTAAAACCGGCCCTGCTGGCAGGTGCAGGTGCAGTTAGTGCCCTGAGGCTGAAGACAAATAGGGCAGATTGTAAAAGCACATATAGAGAATAATGTTATTGGGAATATGGTTATAAATCATAAGGGTGGAGAGCTTATACACTAAACCCACTGACCGTAATACCCTTTTACTATATTCAAGTTGCCACCCAACCAACACCAAAAACTCACTGTCGTGTTCCCAATTTCAACAGGTTGGCCGCATAGTGAAGGACCCTACACTTCGTAAACAACGTTTAGACGAAATGTCAAAAAAATTTCAATCACGAGGTTACCCCATGTCACTCCTCCCCCCAGCTACCGAGTATCAAAATAAAAACCCTTGCCTACCTCTAGTGGTAACCTATCACCCATTTGTCCCCAAGATCCGTACAATCATTCACAAACACTGTCGCTATTACAAAATTCATATCCACAAATCTGTGAATTCCAAAGTCCCATCAGGATGTGTTACAAGAGATCACGCAATCTTCGGGATTAACTTGTCAAGGCAGACATTGGCCCATTAAGACCGACACTCAGACAGGTCACATTAGCACCCCAAAAAAACGGTACATACCGTTGTTTAAACTGTGCCCAATGTACCAATATCATTAAAGGAAACAGGATTGTTCATCCCCATTCAGGAAAAGTATATTATGCCAAATCTCTCTACACTTGCACAACCTCCCATGTTGTTTACCTTATACGCTGCCCATGTGGTCTCGCATACGTTGGGGAAACCACCCAATGTGTGCGAGACCGCATTTGCAAACATAAATCTGATATCCACTGTCAAAGAACGGAACTACTCATTCCACACCAATTTCTCTCCGCCAACCACCAAATCAATCAGTTAAAATTCCAAGTGTTAGAGCAAATTCCAATAGCAAGAAGGGGCGGTAACAGAACCGCACGTTTAAAGGAACGAGAAGCATTTTGGATCTTTGAATTGGTTACCCTCTCTCCTCATGGTTTGAACAGAGACTTTGACTTCTGTACGGGATAATTATTATACTATATACTGTTTAAATGTGAGATATGTGTTCTGATATATGTTATGTGATACAATTATTAACACAATTTTTCTATATTTCACACTAAATGAATACACTCAACACCAGGTAGTATATAGTATTTAATAGAATACGTACTTGTGCATGCATTTACTAACAAGCATGTAGCATGTGTCACACTAATCCACTCTATGGCGCTTTATTCTCCTATCTGTTTATATCATCTTTAATACTTTATTCTTTTTTTTGTTTTCCTATGGCATCTAGTCTATTCCATATAAATAAGCTATCCACCCTTATGATTTATAACGATATTCCCAATGACATTATTCTCTATACGTGCTTTTACAAGCTTGTATCTGCCCTATTTGTCTTCAGCCTCAGGGCACTAAGTCTGTATCTATGTTCCCTAAATCTGTAATTTTGTTTGTACAAATAGAACAAGGTCCTGGTTGGACCGAAACGTTGGCCAGTGTGACTTTGTACAAAATTTTGGATGGAAAAATAAAAATAAAATACTTCTGCATATAACAAATAATTGAGTGTCGTGGTTCCTGCTGATTTATTGTTTATCCATTATTTACCACTGAGCACCAATAACATCTTCCAGGAGTGCCGACCAACCATCGCATCATGCACTCATCCAACGGAGCAGAAGCTGAACGTGCTCCTGGCCAGTTGCTGGTACTGCAGTCTATCCCTTTCCAAGTGATGGACTCTACACCTTGGCTCGACACAAGCCATCATTTCTCTGAAAGGTGCAGAGTCCCAAGCTGACATTTCTTTGCGAAAAAGGCAGTACCAACCCTGACACGTATGTAGAAGAGAAGGATCGAATTACATGAACTCTGCCATTTGCTTGTGCGTGCCCTTTGAGGAGGAAACTTTATTTGTCAGTCGCCAGGACTACGGGATGAACATCGTTATTCCACTGCTTCATTTCCTGGAAAAGTTGCTGGTAAATCTGGCTGGTCAGGCGACTGAAGACGTGACGCCTACATCTCACGGCCACATGAGTCCTGTGGGAGCTGAACTGGAGGAGGAGGACATTGGAGCACAATGGCTGGTTTTTCTACACAGGTGACAGGAGAGGAGGAGCAGGAGCAGCCACAGGAGTTACAGGGCAATGAGGAAGACAAGGAAGAGGACCCAGAAACAACGTGGCAGTATGCAGTGGAGATTAAGGCAGGGAGTCCCTCCAAGTCACTTGCGCAAATGGCCCAATGCATGCTTGCTTGCGTAGTGACAAAGAGATGACTTTTGGCTATCCATCTTGCTGGACCCTCGCTACCAGTCCAAACTGGGTGCCTTTTTTACACCCGCTAAGAGGGAGGACAAACTGAACTACTATAGAGACATCGTATGTAGTCACTTGGCCGCTGCCTATCTGCACCATCATCCATCCTCTCGCAGGTATGACCAGGGGGGGCCCTCTGCGCTCACGTTCCACTGCCATGGCTGCTGTGGCAGGATGGGGGGGTAGGAGTAGTACCATCTCCATCAGCAGCAGCTGATGAGCAGCTTTGTTCACCCGCATAGTGAAGAAACTACTCACCAGCAGCTAGACCTGGAGCAAAACCTGAACCAGCAGGTGGTGGCATACTTGTACAGCACCCTGCCACCCCACATTAAAGGGTTTCTGTCATCAGGTTTCACCATATTAAACCGGATGACATTTCCAATGTGCAAATGTCACCTAAGGTCTAATATGGTAATATTTTCAAGATCTGTGTCCCCGTTTTTGTTAAAAAGAAACTTTTGTAATATGCAAATTAACCTTACTAGGTGCAGGGGGCGGTAATCCTGCACCTAGTGGCACCGTTTTCCCCACCTCCAGGAACGCGTCATCGCCGATGATTGACAGGGCCAGGCAGCTCCCTCTATCTGCTGCTGGCCCTGTCAGCACTGCAAATCTCGCGCCTGCGCCGTGTGTCCTTCATTCGGCGCAGGCGCAGTGAGTGCAGCTGGCTGCCGGGCTCCCGGCCTCCTCACTGCGCCTGCACCACCTTCTCTTCCGGGTGTAGTGTGACGTCATCGGCGCCAGTTAAACAGAATTATTGCCATTGCCAAGGAGCAATTTCCAACAACCAGGGAAGATACCATCCATGGGTGTCCAAGTTTTATTGAAGAAAAACAAGAAAGTAAAAACACAACATGCATACTAAAATTACTAAAAATACAGATTCCACAATACTTCTCTTCCAATCTTTCTCAAATTGCACAAAGTTTTGAATTTCCTGTTAATGTTCACCAAAACATCTTGTGAGAAGACATTGGCTGCCAGATGTTGTGGGTACATCAAGGGAAGCAATGACATGCTCTTCTGGGACCCAGCAAGTGTCCCTGTGGGAAGATCAGTAAAATGACCTTGCAAGACGACAGGGATGCAAGAAATTGATCAAACCATCATGCTCCTCAATTGAAACTTCACATATATTGCCAATCCTCCAGAAGTTATCATACGTGCAAGCTACATACTGACCAGGTTGAAGACAGGATACTTTCAGGACAGATTGACATTCAGGTTCCAGAACACTTGCAACAAATAAGGTTGCATCATTCGAAATTTTGCTAACACAAATATTAGTTCTATCAATGGGTTTGAAATGATGGTGCTCCCTTGTCCGAGCAATAGTACAGCAGTATGACCCTTGCTAAACCTTTCTTCTTGAATAGTCTGTTTGCATCAACATCTTCCTTTGGGACAAAGAAAAATTTAATATCAGGAACATTTTTGCTACAGAAGTCATAGAGATCTTTTAGTGTCACAATTTGGTTATTGAATGGACGCTGTAAACTAGCCCTGGCAGCCAAACAGTTTGCAGTTCCTCCAATTCCATCACAAGATGATTTTCCATGGCTTGTACCAAAAAAGTTCCACTTAGCGGTGATGCAAAAGTCATTATTATGACTGCATAGATGAATAAAATTTTTGAAGTTTTTGTACTGAGCAGCAGATAAAATAGTGAATATGCTTTAAATGGCTAGTGTGTCTTTCAGATGCCCAATCAGCTTTTTCAAAAATGTATGGATAGCTATTGTGTCATGACGCAAGCATTATGCAAATGCTGAAGCATTGGAAGTCAGGGTTGCAACGGTAAACAACGAAAGGATGAAGTGTTGCTTCTTGGACAACAAAGGAGTAGGTTTCAGCAAAGTCCATCAGGACAATTATATGTCCTTCCTCCAAATTTTGTTTTAGCTCATTTAGATAAGCACTTTGGTGCTTAGAAATAAAGCATAAGTTTAACATTTTGATGGACTGAATGAGTTCCTGATGAGCCAACAGTAACACACCATTTTGGCCAAAACTCACAGAATTTTGAGAACCCAATTTTAGGCCCATGCGTGTCCCGTTAGATGTTGTACAATTTCTTCAAATTGCACAAGATCAACCTATTCTGCTTAAATAGCTTTTCACTATGTATCCTCACAGACACACAATCCTTTCTGCCTAGACATACTGTAGAAAATTCATCATTTTCATAAAAATCCAGTACATTCTGCTTTATGTGCTCAGACAGCATTTTCCTTGCTTGGGTTTAGGAACAGCAATGATGCCATATTCCTTCTTCAGCTTTCTTACTTTCTTCACCATTCTAGTTGAGACATTAAATTCTTTGGAAGTTTTCTCAATACCCCAGCTACTTGGGACTAGGGTCAGAAATTGCATTTTATCACCATTGCTGGAAATATTCAGCTTTTGCTTCAGTTCCTTTAGCAAAGTGTCGGTGCTTATGCCCAATATGCTAAGTGTTCCAAAACTTGTGTTAAGGTTTTCAGCGACACCGATAGGCTCGTCACTAGCTGAATCAGACTGAGAAGCCTCCAATTCCTGTAACTTTGCAATAACATCCTACTTAAAACGTGGGCAAAGTTTTTGGCCTGGCTTAAACTCTTTTTTTTTCAGGTGAATAGATGTAGCAAGATTAATTGTGTGCAAACCTTTGGCATTACTGTGATTCTGCTTTTCAAATGGATTGTAGCATTTTTTCTGAAGAAAGTCAAATTTGGTCATTAATGCTTCATGGAAGGCGCATATATTTGATTCTGCACAGAAACTATGCAGTCCAGAGCACCCTTTTATTAATGCTTGATCTTTCAAAGAAAAATCCTTGATCAGTTTCAAGCCACTCTTGCCAGAATAAAATACAGATTGCTTATGGCACTCAGAACCATCAAACAGCCCATACTGCAAGGACCTAATTCACCGCTATACTCTATAGCAGGGATCTCAAACTCGTGGCCCTCCAGCTGTTACAGAACTACAATTCCCATCATGCCTGGAAATTCTTCGGCTACCAGGGCATGCTGGGAGTTGTAGTTTTGCAACATCTGGAGGGCCACGAGTTTGAGATCCCTGCTCTATAGTGTAATAAATGAGCATCCATAGCTATTTGTAATAAAGAAAGTGAATTTAATTTAGAAAGACTCATAAAGGTTTACAAATTATTTTGTAGAATTGCAGGAGAACATAGAGGGAAATGGCATATCTACGTGTGTAAGCCATCAGCAAAACAGGACAGGGCTTGCCTGACAAGGGGGGAGACAATAGCACAACATGTCTAAACATATTCCTGTAGTCTCACAAGATGCTGCTCAACTGACAATCAAAAGTGTCACCTTTTGGGGCTTTTACAGCCAGGCATTTGAAAAGCTGTTAACAAATGTGTAATCAGGCCAATGTATACACATACATACTGGCTATGCAGAAATGGCTTTAACCAAGGTATCTACTTGCCATACTCGTTGGGTGAAGGCAAGCACAGCAATCTTTTGCAAAATGCTAACTTCTATGACGAAGAAGTTATTATTTTGACAGCATTGTGAATGTGCATTTTTAGCCAAAAGCAAGGGGTACATATAGAAGGACAGCACGTATATTTGCTGGATGTATGCTGCAAAAGTGGTATGGAACCTGTGTTATCTTAAAATGTTACCAGAATTAGAAATTACCAAATGGTGTCTGTTGTTAAATGCATATTAAATTGTATCAGGACACAGATTAAAATGTGCAGCTTGTAGGTCATTTATTCAAGTACATTGAAGCAGTATAGGCCATAGGTGGGAACCAATTAAATTGAAATTACATTAAATCCAATTTAAAATGGTAACCTACAATTAATTAGAATATGTGTATGGAAATATATCTAAAAGTTTTATTAGGATAAGAAGCTCAGCAGCACTATAGGCCGGTAAGTTTAACATCTGTCGTGGGTAAACTGTTTGACGGTTTTCTAAGAGATGCTATCTTGGAGTACCTCAATAAAAATAAGCAAATAACTCCATATCAGCATGGCTTCATGAGGGATCGGCCATGTCAAACCAATTTAATCAGTTTCTATGAGGAGGTAAGTTCTAGACTGGACCGCTGCGAATCAATGGATGTCGTATATCTGGACTTCTCCAAAGCATTTGACACGGTACCACATGAAAGGTTAGTATATAAAATGAGAATGCTTGGCCTGGGAGAAAATGTCTGTATGTGGGTAAGTAACTGGCTCAGTGATAGAAAACAGAGGGTGGTTATTAATGGTACATACTCAGATTGGGTCACTGTAACTAGTGGGGTACCACAGGGGTCAGTATTGGGCCCTATTCTCTTCAATATGTTTATTAATGATCTTGTAGAAGGCTTGCACAGTAAAATATCAATTTTTGTAGATGACAGCCCATAGAAAATCTACTTCTAAACGAAATAGACGAGGTGGCAAATCATAATGAGGTCGTTATTATGGGGGATTTCAACTACCCAGATATAGACTGGAAAACTGAAACCTGTATATCTCATAAAGGAAACAGGTTCTTGGAAATAACCAAAGACAATTACCTTTCCCAACTGGTTCAGGACCCGACTAGAGGGACGGCCATACTGGACTTAGTATTAACCAATAGACCCGACAGAACAACAGATGTGCAGGTCGGAGGACTCCTAGGAAATAGTGACCATAATATAATAACCTTCCAATTGTCATTTAAAAGAGCGTTTCTTCAGGGAGGAACAAAAATACCTAACTTCAAAAAAGCTAAATTTAGCCAACTAAGAGAGGCCATAGGCCTAACTAACTGGGACAAAGTCCTCAAAAATAAAAATACAGCCACAAAATGGGATATTTTTAAAAGCATCCTAATATCTAATTGTGAGAGGTACATACCTTATGGGAATAAAAGGTTAAGGAACAAGAAAAAACCAATGTGGATAAACAGAACTGTAAAGAAAGCAATAAATGACAAACAGAAAACATTTAAATCACTAAAACAGGAGGGGAGCGAGGAAGCATTGAAAAACTACAAGGAAAAAAATAGAATATGTAAAAGACAAATAAAAACAGCCAAACTAGAGACCGAGAGATTAATCGCCAAAGAAAGTAAAACTAACCCTAAAATGTTCTTTAATTATATAAATGGTAAAAAGCATAAACCTGAAGGTGTCGGCCCCTTACAGAGTAATGAGGGGGGAGTTGCAGAGAGCGATGAGGAGAAAGCAAAGCTACTAAATATCTTTTTCTCCACTGTATTTACTGAGGAAAATAAACTGTCAGATGAAATGCAGAATATAAAAGTAAATTCCCCATTAAAAGTGCCCTGTCTGACCCAGGAAGAAGTAGAGCTGCGTCTTAAAAAGATTAAAATAGACAAATCACCAGGACCGGATGGCATACACCCCCGTATCCTAAGAGAATTAAGTAATGTCATCGCCAGACCCTTATTTCTGATATTTAAGGACTCTATACTGACAGGGAGTGTTCCACAGGATTGGCGCATAGCAAATGTGGTGCCAATATTCAAAAAGGGTCCAAAAACAGAGCCCGGGAACTATAGGCCGGTAAGTTTAACATCTGTTGTGGGTAAACTGTTTGAGGGTTTTCTAAGAGATGCTATCTTGGAGTACCTCAATGAAAATAAGCAAATTACTCCATATCAGCATGGCTTCATGAGGGATCGGTCATGTTAAACCAATTTAATCAGTTTCTATGAGGAGGTAAGTTCTAGACTAGACCGCAGCGAATCAATGGATGTCGTATATCTGGACTTCTCCAAAGCATTTGACACTGTACCACATAAAAGGTTAGTATATAAGATGAGAATGCTTGGCCTGGGAGAAAATGTCTGTATGTGGGTAAGTAACTGGCTCAGTGATAGAAAACAGAGGGTGGTTATTAATGGTACATACTCAGATTGGGTCACTGTAACTAGTGGGGTACCACAGGGGTCAGTATTGGGCCCTATTCTCTTCAATATATTTATTAATGATCTTGTAGAAGGCTTGCACAGTAAAATATCAATTTTTGCAGATGACACTAAACTGTGTAAAGTAATTAACACAGAAGAGGACAGTACACTGCTACAGATGGATCTGGATAGACTGGAGGCTTGGGCAGAGAAGTGGCAGATGAGGTTTAACACTGACAAATGTAAAGTTATGCATATGGGAAGGAATAATGCAAGTCACAAGTACATACTAAATGGTAAAATATTGGGTAACTCTGACATAGAAAAGGACCTAGGAATTTTAGTGAACAGAAATCTAAGCTGCAGAAACCAGTGTCAGACAGCTGCTGCCAAGGCCAATAAGATAATGGGCTGCATCAAAAGAGGCATAGATGCCCGTGATGAAAACATAGTCCTGCCACTTTACAAATCACTAGTCAGACCACACATGGAGTACTGTGTACAGTTCTGGGCTCCTGTGAACAAGGCAGACATAGCAGAGCTGGAGAGGGTTCAGAGGAGGGCAACTAAAGTAATAACTGGAATGGGTGGACTACAGTACCCAGAAAGATTATCAAAATTAGGCTTATTCACTTTAGAAAAAAGACGACTGAGGGGAGATCTAATAACTATGTATAAATATATCAGAGGTCAGTACAGAGATCTCTCCCACGATCTATTTATCCCCAGGACTGTGACTGTGACGAGGGGCCATCCTCTGCGTCTGGAGGAAAGAAGGTTTGTACACAAACATAGAAGAGGATTCTTTATGGTAAGAGCAGTGAGACTATGGAACTCTCTGCCTGAGGAGGTGGTGATGGTAAGTTCACTAAAAGAGTTCAAGAGGAGCCTGGATGTATTTTTGGAGGGTAATAATATTACAGGTTATAGTTACTAGAGAGGGGTCGTTGATCCAGGGAGTAATTCTGATTGCCTGATTGGAGTCGGAAAGGAATTTTTTTCCCTAAAGTGGGGAAAACTGGCTTCTACCTCACAGGTTTTTTTTGCCTTCCTCTGGATCAACTTGTAGGAAAACAGGCCGAACTGGATGGACAGATGTCTTTTTTCGGCCTTATAAACTATGTTACTATGTTACTATGTTACACTAAACTGTGTAAAGTAATTAACATAGAAGAGGACAGTACACTGCTACAGATGAATCTGGATAGACTGGAGACTTGGGCAGAGAAGTGGCAGATGAGGTTTAACACTGACAAATGTAAGGTTATGCATATGGGGAGGAATAATGCAAGTCACCAGTACATACTAAATGGTAAAATATTGGGTAACTCTGACATGGAAAAGGACCTAGGAATTTTAGTGAACAGCAAACTAAGCTGTAGAAACCAGTGTCAGACAGCTGCTGCCAAGACCAATAGGATAATGGGTTGCATCAAAAGAGGCATAGATGCCCGTGATGAGAACATAGTCCTGCCACTTTACAAATCACTAGACAGACCACATATGGAGTACTGTGTACAGTTCTGGACTCCTGTGAACAAGGCAGACATAGCAGAGCTGGAGAGGGTTCAGAGGAGGGCAACTAAAGTAATAACGGGAATGGGTGGACTACAGTCTAATAACTATGTATAAATATATCAGAGGTCAGTATAGAGATCGCTCCCATGATCTATTTATCCCCTGGACTGTGACTGTGACAAGGGGACATCCTCTGTGTCTGGAGGAAAGAAGGTTTGTACACAAACATAGAAGAGGATTCTTTATGGTAAGAGCAGTGAGACTATGGAACTCTCTGCCTGAGGAGGTGGTGATGGTAAGTTCACTAAAAGAGTTCAAGAGAGGCCTGGATCTGTTTTTGGAGGGTAATAATATTATAGGTTATAGTTACTAGAGAGGGGTCGTTGATCCAGGGAGTAATTCTGATTGCCTGATTGGAGTCGGGAAGGAATTTTTTTCCCTAAAGTGAGGGAAATTGGCTTCTACCTCACAGGGGTTTTTTGCCTTCCTCTGGATCAACTTATAGGAAAACAGGCCGAACTGGATGGACAGATGTCTTTTTTTGGCCTTATAAACTATGTTACTATGTTACTTCCTGTCAGTATAGAGTCTTTAAATATCAAAAATAAGGGGGAAAATTTAGGGGAAAAAAAATCAGTCCTGATTCCAGTCTGGCAATCAGAATAACTCCCTGGATCAATGACCCTTCTCCAGAAATCTAGTAACTATCACTTGTATGTAATATTACACTCCAGAAATACATACAGGCCCTTTTGAACTCTTTTAGTGAATTCACCATCATCACCTCTTCTGGCAGAGAGTTCATTAGTCTCACTGCTCTTCCAGTAAAGAATCTCCTTCTGTACTGATGGAGAAACATTCTTTCCTCTAGACATAGAGGATGTTACCTTGTCATGATCACAGTCCTGGAGATAAATAGATGATAGAGATCTCTGTACTGGACCCTAATATATTTATACATAGTTATTTGATTTCCCCACAGTTGTTCTAAACTAAATAAACCTAATGTTGATTAGTCTGACTAGTGATTTGTAAAGTGCCAGGACTATGTTAGGCCTCTTTCACATTAGCGGCAGCACGGATCCAGCTGGTGAAGGGTGCCACCGGATCCATGCTGCCGCAAGTACACATGAGGAGCCGGAGCAGCGCTCCGGCCCCACACGTGTCACATACACATACACACACATAGACATACACACAGACATACACAGACATACTTACATGCTCCGCACAGCACAGGAGGACAGCGCGCACATAGGAAGATTCCCCACAGCGCCCTCTGCTGGAGGGAGAATCTTCCTATGTGCGTGCAGTCCTCCTCCTCCTGCGATGTGCGGAGCTGCTGGGAGCATGTAAGTATGTCTGTGTATATGTCTATGTGTATGTCTGTGTGCATGTCTGTGTGTATGTGTCTGTCATGTGTGGTGTATTGTGGACGGATCCGTCATAAACTCCATTGAAAGTCAATAGAGGACGGATCCGTTTACTGAGTGTGTCACACTGAATGGATCCTTCCCCATCGACTTGCATTGGGGGTCATGACGGATCTGTTTTGGTGCGGATACCCAGGACGGAGAGCAAACCGCAGCATGTTGCGGTTTGCTCTCCGTTCTGGAGACGGAACGGAATGCTTTTAGGAGCATTCCGTTTTCTTTAGTTCAGTTTTGTCCCCATTGACAATGAATGGGGGCAAAACTGAAGCGTTTTTTTTCCTAGAAAACGCTAGTGTGAAAGTAGCCTTAGTGACACATGCCTCTATGCCCCTTTTGATGTAACCCATTATCTTAAGGCCTTGACAGCAGCTGCCTTACACTGGTTGCTGAAGTTTACTGTTCACTAAAACTTATTTTCCGTGTCAGTGTTACCCAGTGTTTTACCATTTAGTATGTACTGGTGACTTGCATTATTCCTTCCTATGTGCATAACCTTACATTTGTCAATGTTAAACCTCATCTGCCACTTCTCTGCAAAAGCCTCCAGTCTATCCAGATCCATCTATAGCGGTATACTGTCCTCTTATTAATTACTTACTTTACACAGTCAACTGCAAAAATTGATATTTTACTGTGTAGCCCCTCTACAAGATCATTTAAGGGGTTGTGCATGGGCATATTGATGACCAGTCTTCAGAATATTAGATCGACAGTGGTCTGACACCCCTGCTGCAGGGCTGTGGAGTCGGTAAGCCAAAGACCCGACTCCAACTCTGACTCCTCAATTTCCCCTAACTCCGACTCCGACTCCCGACTCCAACTCCCTCATACATGGCGCATGTTTAAGTGATAACTTTAAACAAACTTTGCATAAATCAATAGTACAGATATGTCATGACAAAAAAAGTTTGTAATATATGTTTTACTAGATATCTTTACTCTGAACTTTCAGTATCAGGCTTTTCTCTGGGTATAGCTCACTAAGGGCCTGATGTATGAAAACTGTCTAGGTCTAAGACTTTCTTTGTTGCCTCCTTTCATTTCTCCAGAGCACCATATAAAATGAAAGGAGAGCTCTGATTGGCTTTTATGGGCAACAAAGAAACTTCTACACCTAGGCAGTTTTCATACATAAGGCCCCAGGTGTTTTACATCAGAGGAAAAACAAACTAAAACATAAAAGATACAGAGAGAACATGCGCTGGACAATTGATGTATGCACAGTTTATTGAAAGTTTAGATATACTAAGAAGTATTTGCCTTAAAGGGGTTTACTCAGCACATTGATTCACTGGCTGACAGGCAGTTTGCACTCACTCTGTCTCCTCAGGCTGTGGGTGGGTCTCCAGCAGTTATTAGCATATATTAACTTACTCTGACAGAGCAAGAGATTATGATCTCTCACACAATTACAGGTAAAGCCATGCTTCTCAGTCCTCACAACACTTGAACCTTTTGCTTACTGCAGGTAATCACTTAGAGCTCAGTCCCATCATTCTTCACTGCTCTCAGATAACAGTCTTTCTGGTCTGCAGGTTGTACAGTGTGAGACCTGCTGAACTGTCTATAGTTCATGACTAAAGTAAAATCTACTGACCACTGTATTTAGAAAATGTTTTCTTTTAACTGCCCCTTTATGTTGAAAGCTAATCTTTGTAACTAGTGAGAAAACCTCTTTAATCCTGTTTTCTCTAGTAGATCTGAGATGAGTGCAGCCATTCCTTCCCAATGCCTTTTTCCTCTGATCTGTAGCGGAGTAGCTTCACTTCTAAGCTACATAAAGGGCAGCACACAGTCATCTCAACTGAAAGCCTAGATCCTTAGTTCAGGAATAGAACAGACATTTATAGGACATTTCATCATTTTCCCAAATTCTTATGAAAATATATTTAGCACATACTGCATTGAACTAAATGTACCAATTTATTATATATTTTTGGAGTCGGTCCGACTCCACCAAAATGGACATTGACTTCGACTGCACGACTCCGACTCCATAGCCCTGCCCTGCTGATCCGTTAATTGAAGAGAAGGCCGCACTCCATGCGAGTGCTGCGTCCTCTTCATTACATTGCCCATCGTCTTGCAAGTGATTGAAGCGAGTACTTGTAATTACACTAAGCCTTGTGGTGGAGATGACACGTAGTGTAATGAAAAGGAAGTGTGAGCGCCGCCTCCTCTTCCCAACGGCTGATTGCTGGGGGTGATAGGGGGGTCCTAAGGACAAGTTATCAATATAAAATCCTGCACAACGCCTTCAATAAATATATTGAAGAGAATAGGCCCATGTGGTACCTCCCTACTGACTGTGACCCAACCAGAGTATGTACCATTAAAGTGTAACTGTTGTTTAATTTTTTTATACCATAATGGTTTAGTACACCCTGCTGTATAAATGCTTTTCTTTTCAATTTTCTTTTTATTGAAGTTTATCAATATCTTGTACAGATACAGTGTAAAATAAATGTACATAATGACATAGAATTTCTTAACTGTATAGTAAGAACAGGAACAAGAAATATGGACTGCAGGTAACTGATGAAGGTTACATTATCTAATAGTTCTGATCCGTGAATCAAGGTCTTGAAGTAGACTGTTTAATGCGAAGTAACTTTGTTTTCAGAACATGAGGTTATAACTTCCTGGAGTATTCATAACCTTTTGAAATTTGGCTGTATAAGTGTTAAAGGAGCTATTAATTACTAATATTTTGTGGAATATTAATAATCAATATTCATAAATAGGCGTAACCTGCTCCGCCTATTTATTTCCTTTATTCAATCCGTTCCCTGCACGCTGTGTACTGAACTGTACTATGGCGGCTACACAAAAGACAATGTATACAGTATTTTGAATAATAAAAAGATTTATTACAGAATACTAAAAGTCTACAGTCTAATTATTAGACTATATCTATATATATTTATATTGGTGTATATAAATATATATACATATAGCCACACAACAATACAATAACACAACCTCAGTATAAAAACTCAACTACACTGCATCGTGGGTTGGTTCTCCACCTCTTGTCTTGAGCTGACGGAGTGGGAACCTCTGAAGTCACACAAGAGCGTCCAGGCAAATAACCAGTCTCTTCTAGGTCGTCATCTGGGTTCTTCCTTTTCTATGGTATTCTTCCTAGGATAAAAGAAAATACCCAGCGCTCCTGAGGGATTTCTCCCCTCATGGTGCAGTTAGTTGCATCATTTCCAGCACCAGTACCCTTGACCCAAGTGTGGAGAAAGGTATTGGGCTGACCTTCATCCAACAGGACCCCTCGTTATCCTAACACTGGTGTAAGAACACCCAACCTTCAGAGGATCCCATCCTCTGCCGCACATCCCTCTGAACCAACAGATAAGGATGGCCACCCTAATAGGTTAGGATATCCGAGGGGAGCTATGGACGAAGCATCTTTTCAATGATGGCACGGCATCCCTGTCTTACTCATGTGTTTCCAGTCTGACTTCCCCCTGTTAACCTGTGTTGTGGAGGTCAGCAGAATCCATGGCCAAAACCTTGCCTTGGCTCTACAGGACTCCACAACACAAAACCATAGGCCACATCCTGCTATAAACCACTCCGTGTCCAACCTCAGTCAGAGCTGCGCTACCTGTCCGGACCAGCAAGTGAGTGCACAGTATAACCTCAATGTTGCCTGTCCACAACCCACTTTCTGCCCTGGTCCACAGTATAACACAGCCCCACCTAAAACCCTGAGCAGAACAGTGCTACCTGTCTCGATCTGAGGCCCTGGCTGCCCAGAGTAATCATCACACTGCACCGTGTACCGATGTTACCTGCTCGCAAACCAACCCCTTCCTCAGTCCACAGTGTAGCACTGATCTACCCACAGTAGACACCAGAATGAACCAAAAACAGCCACGCCTGACAACCGCGACTCACAGCGGGGAATGAAAACTACAACAATCAGCAAAGCGAAACACACTCGTAAACAAGAACTGCCGCCATCAACATAAAAACATACAAACAGGTAACACAAACACAGGACACAGACATACACAGGGGACCAATGGGGTAACAAATGGCACAGGGGTGTCAAACGTTCTCTAGCCTAGATTGGCCAAGTTGACCCCTCAGCACCTGATGAGGCGTATACCGCTGAGTGGTGACTTTATGGCCAATCTGGCTAGGCCCCACTGTACAATTTGTTACCGGGATTTTCCTACTGGACACATTGCAGTTACTTGCACAAGGGCAATTCCTTGCAATGTGTCCTTCGTTTCCACACCTAAAACACCTAATTTGGCCTCTTGTCCTTTGTGTCCTATCCTTACCTGTCCTGCAGTGTTTCGCTATATGACCTAAGCCAGCACATGCAAAACACCTGATGTTTGCCCTGCATGGCTTAGGTCCGTCCACACTGCAGTTGTGCTCCCTTCTCCTGAACTGTTCCATTCTCAGGGACGCACTCTTTACAATATTTCTTTTACAAGAAATCATTGTATTCTTTTTTATCATCTGGACAGGCTCAAATTTTTGGAGATTTGGCTTGTCACAGATATCTCTCCCCCCTTTTTGCCCTGGACAGGGCAAAATTGTCGGAGATTCTGGCCCTGACTTTATAGAAAAAGAAAGGGCCGGTACCAACTTAGCAAAATTACTGATGACTTGTTGCAAGCCGGTTATCAAACGAGACCTTGCAGCAACCTCATCATTCAGTTTGGCTAGAGTCGCATCAGTAGAGGCAGCCCGTTCCTTGAAGGCCTTGATCTCAGCATATGACTGAGTCAACTGAGCCTTAAGTTCCTCCTTTTGTCTCTGCAACTCTACCAACTGTGACTCTATTTTAGCCACCTGAGTATCTTGGTCAGCAGAAGACTGCACATTCACTGCCAGCTGTGCCCTCAATGCCGAAACCTGCTGCACATTACTGGCACAGCACTGGCAATGAATGGTCGGAGGAAATGTCTCCGTTGACCGAGAAACCCGCGCAACATGCTCCGGCTTCCAAATGCTATCCTCAAATGTATGTACAAGTTTGGCTAGCATCTGAAGCCGTCTTGTTGCCTTGTTCAATACCGTCCGTTTGTTAACGTGAAGCTTGTCGTAACTACACGCTTGTGTTAACAAATCAGACCACAACAGTGGTAGTGTAGCGTGTTGCAGTGTAGCGCTCATACTCACTCGTTCGGTGGCCATCTTGGAGTCGTCTGTTCCTGTGTCCAACGCCTTTTCCGGACCAGCCAGGCTCCTTTGAATGTCTGCGCTGCTTGAAAAAAGGTCCTCTTCTCCGGAACGCATTTTTCCCGACCAGCCACACTTCTTTGAATCTGCGCTGCGTGGAAGAAGCTTCTCTGGAACGCCTTTTTCATGTCTCCTTGGATCCACCCAAACTTGAGATGACACTCGCCGATTAACCGTGCAAGGGAATCACAAAAACGTTACACATCAAAAAGATCCGGTTCGCTGTTTGTGGATGAATTCTGCGCAAACTTCCACCCACACTTGTGTTATCCGTCCAACTTCAAGGTCGAGGAGTACAATATAGCACGACACTGCACTGTGTCCCTCCGCTATTTGTCCGCTCCCTATCCGCCTGTCTTAGTTGACGTGATAACACAACCGGGGATAGAATGCGCAAAAAAATTATCCGCAAACAGTTTGGATGAGCCCCCAATGTTAAAGGAGCTATTAATTACTAATATTTTGTGGAATATTAATAATCAATATTCATAAATAGGCGTAACCTGCTATTGCTAGCTCCGCCTATTTATTTCCTTTATTCAATCCGTTCCCTGCACGCTGTGTACTGAACTGTACTATGGCGGCTACACAAAAGACAATGTATACAGTATTTTGAATAATAAAAAGATTTATTACAGAATACTAAAAGTCTACAGTCTAATTATTAGACTATATCTATATATATTTATATTGGTGTATATAAATATATATACATATAGCCGCACAACAATACAATAACACATCCTCAGTATAAAAACTCAACTACACTGCACAATCCCACTTAATTCTACCCACAATACTAACTAAACATACATACACACACTCACACAGTTACAGCAATTACAGCAGTACCCTCCCAAGCCTACTACTAGCTGTCCCTAAAAGTGGTTACTTATAATACAGGATTATTAGGGGTAACAGGGAGTTCCAGGGGTACTTAGCCAGTCTCTGTTTCTGGAGGGGCTGCTTGGCTTCCTTCCTCTGTGGTGATGAGTCCCCTCTCCTTCTGGTGGTCAAAAGCTCCTCTTCCTAGTGGAGGTGAAAGCTTCTCTCCTTAGTGGATGTCCAAGCTCTTCTGGTGAAAGCTTCTCCCAGTCCCCCAAATGCTGGACTATATATCTATCATAGGTAGGGGGGATGGTGTGGACAGTCCATGCTATAAAAACAGGTTTAGCATGTCATTAACTACCTGTTTGGGGTCTGCACAAAATTACACCAGATATCAATCAGGTGTAATAAACCTTTACAATGCAAGGCCTTGGCCTGGAGGAGACCAACACCCGTGTTCATAGCAACCCTTGCTGTGAACAGCTGATATCAGAGGTGTGTGACAAAGGGTAGATGATCTTATCAATCCTCTGTCCCTTGATGTGCCTGAGACTGTTATCAGGGCGGCATCTCCCTCCTGCAAGTGCGCTGGTATGTGCCTCCAGGGGGATGCAGGGTGGAGGGTCAGTTTATATGTATATAGATAAATGCATATAAAACTGGGGCATATATACATGTATCTATATACATTAGGAGCAACTGGGGGCACAATATAATATATATAGGGGGCATCATATGCATCAGAGGGCACCACATATTGGGGCATATCTGGAGACCCACAGATACATATATAGAAGGCCCATATATAGATATAAATGTACCAGCACTTCCTTCTACAATAAGCTAACAAATAAAACAACCGACATTAGAACCGTATAATGTCTGTGTGTCTTTTATGGTGGGAGGGGGGGGGGAGAATTCCAAGATCTCATGCTAGTGTCTACTTAGCTGAGTCGGGTAATGAAGAGTATTAAACTTATGATAGTCAGTTCTTGTCCTATGTGTCATGTAGATGACCATCCATGGTTAAATTTCTTCTGAGCTATGGTGGAGAAAGAAATCAGATTTATGGAAGACAATCCACGGCGACCAAAGTTTCTCAAATCTGGTATGTGTGTGATGAGTGAAGGCCACAATTTCTTCTATTCTGTATATTTGATCTACTTTAAGTAACCATTGTTATAATGTGGGGCATGATGTAGTTCTCCTCAGGGGAGGGATGAGTAGTTTGGCAGCTGCTATCAGAAATGAAAGAAGGGATTTATTTTGTGCCTTTTGACGTGTTTCGTTCCATCCTAAAAATATAAAAGCTAGTGAGGGTGTTGTGGTCAAAGAACATATGTCCTTATCGATTTCTAAAATCGAGTTCCAGTAAGGCACTAATTTAGGGCATGACCACCATATATGCATATAGGTCCCTCTTTCTAAGTTGCAGCGCCAACATGTATCAGGGATGGAAGGATACCAGATATTAGTTTTAACCGGAGTTATGTATCAGCGTGATACTATCTTATATGAGTTTTCTAGCATCCGTATGCAAGAGGATGGGCCGTGGGAGTTTTCATAAATAGTAGAGATTGCATCCTGTTACAATTCTAGTCCCAGATCTCTTTCCCAGAGATCTATGTATGCCCTCTTTATCTGAATATCTTTAGTTAAGATAAGGTTGTAGATTTTTGAAAACACTTTATCAGGCGGATTGTGATGTGCTATTAGGGCCTCAAATTTTGTCATCTGTCTGTCTAAGTCTCCCTTTTGTATATACATATGTAATGCTGTTTTTAGTTTGTTGTATGCCAGAAAATTCAGAGGCTTCTCATTCAATATACTGTTTATGTCTGCTAGAGTTTTATAGTTCCGTTTTCCATTATGTTTTCTAATGGGATGTTCAGGTTGTGCAGTTGTTCCGGAGATTTAATATGTTGTTGTTTGATATAAAGATGTGGCAGATGTGCTACTGTTTGGGTCAGTTTGTTTTTGAAAGTTATAGCATCTAAGCAATCTGTCGGTGCCATTAGCAGAACTTCAAGAGGTACCGGTGAGGAGAACTCCTCTATAGGTACATGTAGTTTACCTGTCTCCGGTCTGGCCCAATGGATTACTCTTGATAGGAGTTCTGCCGGGTAATATAGAAATGGGTCTGGCACCCCCAAACTGCCCAATGCTTTAGGTAATGTTAGTGTCTGAAAGCTTAGTCTTGGTTTTTTGTTTTTCCATATATACTTTGAAAAAAGTGTTCTAACTTTCAAAAAAAAAAGACTTAGGGACTTTAATTGGAAGCATCTGAAATAGATAAAGGAATTTGGGTAGGATGAGCCCTTTTAAAAGGTTTTTCCTTCCAATCCAGGATATAAAAGGAGCTGTCCATGATTCAATTTCCTGGAGAGATTTTTTCAGTAATTGTAGGTAGTTGAGTTTGAGTAAATCGGACCAGCGCGAGCGGAGTTTGATCCCAAGGTAAGTTATGTGACTTTTGGGCCATTTGAAAGGAAATTTATTCTCAAGGGTGCTCTGTAATTCTGAAGGAATGTTGATACCTAGTGCCTCCGATTTTTCCAGATTAATTTTAAAGTTAGATAGGTGGCCAAATTCAGTGAATGTGTCTAACACTGTGGGTATCTCCTTATCTGGGTTAGTTAAAACTAGCAGAAGGTCATCTGCAAAAGTCGCTGCTTTATATTGTATTGTGTCGATCGAATACCCTACGATATCAGGATGCTGTCTGATGCTTTGGATTAGTGTTTCCATTACTAGAATGAAAAGTGAAGGGGACAAAGGGCAGCCCTGCCTAGTACCATTCATTATGTCAAATGAGTCAGATAATAGTCCATTAACACGGATTCGTGCATAGGGACGATTGTATAGTTGAGAGATAGCCCTTATAAAGGGTGCAGGAATCTGAAAACGGTTTAAAGTTTCAGTCATAAAGGACCAGTCCACCCTGTCGAAGGCTTTCTCAGCATCCGTGCCTAGTAAGACTAATGGGCAGTGGGATATTTTTGCCTGTTGCATGAGATTAAGGAGTCTTATGGAGTTGTCTTTACTTTCTCTTCCTTTAACAAAGCCAACTTGGTCGGGGGAGACCAGATTCGGTAAAAGGGGACTCAAGTGTACCTCCCTCACCGTAAACGGTTTGTTAATCTCTTTTTGCTGTTCCTCCGACAATACCGGAAGGTGTAGAGACGATAGAAATTTTCTAATGTCTTCACATCTCTTTGTAGTTTGGTCTGGGGTGTCTTGTGCTCGAATTTGATATAATGTTTTGTAGTAGTGACAGAAAGCGCCTGAGATGTTTTTTGCGTCAGTGACGCGGGTACCTGAATGTTGTTTAACTGAAAGTATATATGTGCATGCTTTACGTTTCTTGATAAGAGACATCATCATCTTTGATATCTTGTCTCCATGTATAAATATTCAATTTGTTCATGACATATACATTTTAGATGATTGTATCTTTAGTATGTCTCTCAGTTGTTGTCTTTTAGATGTCAATAATTGTAGGGTGTCTCTGGCGTTTAGGGATTTATGAGTTAATTCTAACCTTTGAATCTCATTATATAATTTCATAGTAACATAGTTTATAAGGCCGAAAAAAGACATCTGTCCATCCAGTTTGGCCTGTTTTCCTACAAGTTGATCCAGAGGAAGGCAAAAAAACCCTGTGAGGTAGAAGCCAATTTTCCCCACTTTAGGGAAAAAAATTCCTTCCCGACTCCAATCAGGCAATCAGAATAACTCCCTGGATCAACGACCCATCTCTAGTAACTATAACCTGTAATATTATTACCCTCCAGAAATAAATCCAGGCCTCTCATGAACTCTTTTAGTGAACTTACTATCACCACCTCTTCAGGCAGAAACAAAAAGAGATTGTGCGCGCCACATGTGCGGTGTCAATAGGCAAATTAAGGATAAAGAATAATAAATTCTGCTTACCCTTTGTAGTTGTGAGAAGCCACAACTACTATAGACGACTCAGCTGGTTATTATCAAACCGACCAGCTAAACGGATAGTAAGTCCCTCACTGCTGCCGTGATCCACAGATACACACTGGGAAGAATCCTCCGGTGTAAGTTAGGTATAAAGGATGATGAAGATCAGATCACTTGGAGTGGCGCTGTGTAAGGAGTTCTCGTCACCAGAATATTGATGGAGAAGTAGATGTTTATTGGAATGATGTCTACGCGTTTCGGAGGATCAGTGCCTCCTTCTTCAGGACAATAATAACACATAGTGCAAACAACAGTACATTTAAAAAGCCGTTTTTGGCGCCAAGAGTGAAAAGGGGGCGTGTTTTGTTTTTTTTTTTTAATAAACTTTCTTACAAAGTCAGAGTATATAAAATATATAAAATACAAAAAGAAACAGAGTGGCGCGTCAAAAGTGCCTAATTAAAATGTATGAAGAAAGGGATAAAAACAAAGTAATGCGCTTACCCCTAGTGGATGTGCAGAGCCACAACCACCACGACAAGCTTCGCCAGTATGGATGCACGTATATATAATTATAAAAATAATAAATATCAAAAAAATTATCTATATATACATATAGATCTATCACTTAAAACACATAGAGAGATGTAGGGCACATTCATTGTGTATATTATAGTCTCATAGGTGGATCAGCTGAGGATGCATGTATATATGGATGCAAGTGTTAGTGGATATTTAATATATGTTTTTTTGCTAGAGTTTGCATATAGTAAAGAGTCTGGAATGAGGATGGGAATTATAATCTCATGTGTGTGGTGATGAGGGATGCCTGTACGTATGGATGCATGTGTCGGTATATCTTAAATATCTTTTTTTTCTTCTGCTTGTTGTTTTGTATTTTATAGTTTTATATTTTTCTATATGATGGTCTCATTAAGAAGGCAGCGTTCATGCTGCGGTGAGATGTAGGCGAGGTCTCGCGATAAGACGCGAGTGACGTGATTTGGAGCGGTACTGGTCTAGCACTAGAGGTCCGCTCCATATTGGAGATAGAGATCGCTGCCCCTATAGCTGCATAAGAGAAACCAGCGTTGTAGGGAGCTCAATTACTCAGTTTGTGTAGTTTATATATGTAAGCTGTCGCTATATATGGGGAGGAGTGGAAAAACCTGTGGTATATTAGCAGTCAATAGATATAGTATATGGAAAAGATATATATAAATGTATGTAAATAGTGAAATAATTAAAAAAAAAAAAAAAGATGAATATAGATATCTAAACCTGTCTATAGAAGAGGGGTTAGACTCATATCATAGTACAGTTTCCGATATTTCATTCAGTCCAAATTGAACTATGGTGTTCAATTGATAAATCCAAAAAACCTCTCTTTTTGTAATAGATCAAACCGGTTGTAAGGGTTATATGGAATAAAGTCAATGGGTGTGATTTTTATAGGATGTTTTTGTTTGTCTATGGTGGATGAGCAATGTCTAGATAGGCTGTGTTTGCTGTACTGACAATAGCGATGTTGGTTTAATCGGCAGTGGAGGGGTTGTGTGGTGCGTCCCACATACTGTAAACCACATGAACACTCTATTAAATAAATAACAAATGAGGATTGGCATGTGAGGCGGTGTTTAATCTGGAAGGTGGTACCATTAGATCTCAATTGGAAGTATTCGGCTTTATGAGATATGGTATTGCAGCAGAGGCAACGATTATGATGGCATTTATAGCTTCCCATTTGCTGTGGCGATTTGTTCTGACTTGTGTTTTTCAGATGTTGATGTTGTTTCAATTTGTTGGGTGCAATAAGGCTTCTTATTGTTGGTGCTCTCCGGTATGTGTTTATTGGTTTGCTCGGAAGGTGTTTTGCCAAATACGGATCCTGAAGGAGAATATACCAAAATTTTGATAGAGTATGTTTTATTTTGTGATTAGCCATACTGTACTGGGTGACCAGATTGGTAAATTCACTATTATTTTTTTTGTCACTATTAGATTGCAGGCATTCTTGTTGGGAAATGAGGGCACATATTTTATATGCATCAGATATCAGTTTTTTGGGATATTTTTTTTCCCTGAATCTTTTGCTCAGTATCTTCGCTTGTGTGGTGTAGTTAGCTATATTAGTGCAGTTATGTCTAATGCGTTTGAACTGACCATAAGGTATGTTGTTCAGCCATTTTTTATGGTGAAAACTTGTGTCAACCGGTTTAAAATATGTGTTTGTTGTTATAGTATTATTTTTGGTGGAAATGAGTATGTCGAGAAACTCAATTGTAGTCTTATTGTAATTTAGAGTGAAAGAAATGCCCCAAGATGTTTGGTTCAAATAATGACAGAAGGCCATAGCGGATTGTTCATCGCCATTCCAGATGAAGAACAGATAATCTATATATCTCTTGTAGTATATGATTTTGACGCTGTATGCTTGGTTATTGTGAATATGGATCTCTTCAAAGGCGCCCATAAAAATGTTTGCGAAAGCCGGTGCTACTTTCGTACCCATTGTGGTACCGGTTTGCTGGTGATAGGTGGTATTATTGTATATGAAAAAGTTGTTTTTTAAAATAAGGTCTAGACTATTAATAAGGAAGTTTATTTGAGGTTGTTTCAGTTCTGGGTCTTTCATAAGTGAATTATGGATGCAATCAATGCCCAGGTCATGTTGAATATTAGTATACAGTGCGGTCACATCTAGGGTAAGTAGAAAAAAGGTGGGCTGCCATGTTATATGCTGGAGTTCACATATCAATTGCCTTGAGTCATGGAGATAACTAGGAAGTTGTTTAACGTGGGGTTGTAAGAACAGGTCTAGAAAGTGGGATAAATTGCTAGTTGCGCACTTTGTATTGGATATAATGGGACGACCTGGCGGTTTTTGGGTATTTTTATGTATCTTAGGTAGAAAATAAAAATAAGGGGTATTGGGGTTTTTTGGTATTAGGAATCTTTTTTCTTTTTTATTTATAATTTTTTCTAGAAAAGCTTCATCAATCAAATTATTCAGTTTTTTCATCAAGTTGGGAAAGGGGTCGTCTATTATTTTCTTATAATAGGATGCCTCACTCAGGATATTGTTAGCTTCTTGTTCATGTTCTTCAAAGTCAAGGATCACTATGCCACCACCCTTGTCTGTTGGTCGAATAATTATGTCTCGGTTATTTTTTAAAGATTTTAGTGCTATTTTTTCTTTTTTTGTGAGATTATTAGATGATATGCGTAGGTTATTGTTGTTAGATAGTGTTTTGCATTCAGATGATACAAGATCAAAAAAGGTGGGGATAAAATGGCCCTCATTATATGTTGCAAAAAAATTGGACTTGGGCCTGACCTGTTGATGTTTGTAAAAAGAGGTGATGAGGTCACCATCTTCTATTACTTCTACATTTTTTTGGGTACAGGAATCATTATTCTTGACTGTATTACCTTTTTTCGTTTTTTCGATTTCAAAATGGCGTTTGATTGTTAATTTCCTCCTGTATTGTTGAATATCCATGAAGAGTTCAAATGGATTAACATTGTTCATTGGGCAAAAGGAAAGGCCTTTTTGTAGGAGGCTATTTTCATATGGTGTTAATGTGTGTTTAGACAGATTAAATATTTTTATGGTTTGTTGACTTGTACTGAAATCATTGGGATCTGGGGGTAGGTGCTTGGTTATGTTGTGATTTTGCCTTTTTTGGTTGCCTCCTCTCTTGCCTCTGAATCTATTTTTCTTTTTCCTGGTGTCGGTTTGAAGAAGTAGGTTATTGGTGTGTTGTGAATTACTGGAGTTCTTAATACAGGAGGAGGTGCTGTAGGTTTTGCATGGGATAAAAAAGGGACAGTGGCATTACAGTTAGCAGTGGTATTGTCGATAATAATGGTGGGTGATTTGTCAGAAGTATAATTTTTGGGGGTAGGTGACGGATAGGTGCTGATGTCATCAAAGGAAATAAGTATGGAGGTATTGGTGGGAGTATTTAGGGGAGACCCTGGAGCCGAGGTAGGTGATGGAATATTTGGTCTCACAGCAAGCCTTTTTTTTGTAAGATTGTATTTCTCCCTTAGAGAGCTAAATTTTTCTAAAAAATTGATCAGTAGGAAGATCAAGAATGCTGGTGGAATCGATGTTGGTAGGTAGTTCGGATGGTGTAGTAATATGTACTGGGGTGGTGGTTGTGGTCATTATTGCATGTTTAGGAGATAAAGAAGTAGTGCAAGAAATGGTACTCTTTGGTGAGTATTGGTTAATGGTAGGTAAAGTGTTGCTTTCTACATGTAGGTGGGCACTAGGTGTAATAGCTGTAGAAGATCCACCTGTGTCATTTTTGTTGAGATCCTTGTTTGTATGTTGTTGCTAGGGCTTATTACTTTGACGATAATTGTGATGTCTGGTATTGGTAAAAAGCCTGCTTCTTTGTCCTAACTGATTTGGGTGAGGCATATATGGTGCATGGCGATGAGTATTCTCCCGTACAGCAGGGGTATTTGTTTCGGTCTGGTGGGGCTTTTTTTTACCCTTATTTTTCCAGTCACGATACTTGCCTCCATTTTTGTCATCTCTATCCCTGTGCAGTTTTTTGGATTTTTTCGCTATGATATCTGATTCCAAATGATACAGTTTATTAGTTAGGGAGAGGTTAATCTTATAGAAATCAGGATGGGATTTATATTTCTGTAGAGTTGTTATGTTTTGTTCAATGTCCTGGGCTAGTTTGACTGATAGTGCTTCTCTCTTGTTGAGAATAAGCCTCATCAGGCCAGCTGCACATTGGTTGAGATAGTCATCCCACTCATAACAGAAAACGGAGTCTCCGTCAAAAGTGGGTGGGATGGCCATCCTCAAACCCCTTGGTGCCAGATTTTCTTTTAAATAAATATTTAGAAACATAGCGTCAAGATTGTGAAAAAGTTCATTTTTCAAATTACTTTCAAATGTTCCAAATATATTCATAATTTCTTCAGTTTTTTCAATAGAGACGTTTCTGTCTGGGTCAGAGGTAATTTCATTCATTGGTTCGCCATGATTGTTGGTATACCGCTTTATGAGGATTTGTCTTTGTGTTAGACGTTTCCCAAAATAATCCATATCTTACTGTATTCAGATAAGATTTCGCGGATGAGGATCCATAAAAGGTTGTAGACAGTAAGAGCACGTAGGCAGCAGCACTGAAATTGGACTCAGTCCTTCCGGATGTCAGCTGGTAAGTTTGCTGTCCCGGTTTAATATGTAGAAACAAAAAGAGATTGTGCGCGCCATATGTGCGGTGTCAATAGGCAAACTAAGGATAAAGAATATCTCCACAACTACTATAGACGACTCAGCTGGTTATTATCAAACCGACCAGCTAAACGGATAGTAAGTCCCTCACTGCTGCCGTGATCCACAGATACACACTGGGAAGAATCCTCCGGTGTAAGTTAGGTATAAAGGATGATGAAGATCAGATCACTTGGAGTGGCGCTGTGTAAGGAGTTCTCGTCACCAGAATATTGATGGAGAAGTAGATGTTTATTGGAATGATGTCTACGTGTTTCGGAGGATCAGTGCCTCCTTCTTCAGGACAATAATAACACATAGTGCAAACAACAGTACATTTAAAAAGCCGTTCAGGCTTCAGGCAGAGAGTTTCATAGTCTGACTGCTCTTACCATAAAGAATCCTCTTCTACGTTTGTGTACAAACCTTCTTTCCTGCAGATGCAGAGGATGTCCCCTCATCACAGTCCTGGGGATAAATAGAGCATGGAAGAGATCTCTGTACTGACCTCTGATATATTTATACATAGTTATTAGATCGACCATCAGTCGTCTTTTTTCTAAAGCGAATAAGCCTAATTTTGATAATCTTTCTGGGTACTGTAGTCCACCCATTCCAGTTATTACTTTAGTTGCCCTCCTCTGAACCCTCTCCTGCTCTGCTATGTCTGCCTTGTTCACAGGAGCCCAAAACTGTACACAGTACTCCATGTGTGGTCTGACTAGTGATTTGTGAAGTGGCAGGACTATGTTCTCATGACGGGCATCTATGCCTCTTTTGATGCAACCCATTATCTTTGGCCTTGGCAGCAGCTGTCTGACACTGGTTTCTACAGCTTAGTTTGCTGTTCACTAAAATTCCTAGGTCCTTTTCCATGTCAGAGTTACCCAATATTTTACCATTTAGTATGTACTGGTGACTTGCATTATTCCTTCCCATATGCATAACCTTAAAAACCTCATCTGCCACTTCTCTGCCCAAGCCTCCATCTGTATCAGTGTACTGTCCTCTTCTGTGTTAATTACTTTACACAGTTTAGTGTCATCTGCAAAAATTGATATTTTACTGTGCAAGCTTTCTACAAGATCATCAATAAATATATTGAAGAGAATAGGGCCCAATACTGACCCCTGTGGTACCCCACTAGTGACAGTGAGCCAATCTGAATATGTGCCATTAATAACCACCCTCTGTTTTCCATCACTGAGCCAGTTACTCACCCACATACAGACATTTTCTCCCAGGCCAAGTATTCTCATTTTATATACTAACCTTTTTCCTTATTGTTTCTTGTCTAGTTTTGTTAAGATGCGAGGCTATAGATATAAATTTGACACGAATGACAGCCTTATGGGCTTCCCAAACCATGGTGAAAGGTATTGTGTCATCAGCGTTATGTTTAAAGTAGTCTCTTAATGTATTTTCAATACGTTCCATATATTGTTTGTTTGAAATAAGCGATTCGTTTAATCTCCAGTTTAGTGAGGATTTAGTTTTGTTGCCTAGTGTAGAACGTATGGAGGAATGGAGTGGTCCGAGTGGACGCTGGGGAGTATGGTCACCTCTTTTATGGTCAGGAGCGCTGGAAGTGGGAGGAATATGTAATCTATGCGTCCATATGATTGCTGTGCTTGAGAAAAATGAGTGTAATCTCTGTCTAGTGGATGAGCATGTCTCCAAGTATCAACTAGTTGTGCAGTATGCAGCGATTTGAGGATTCGGGTTTGCGCTTTATTGGTCAATATTGATCAATATTGATCTACCTGTGGACGTATCTACTTGTGGGTGTAAAGCCGCATTTACAGTGCCTTGCGAAAGTATTCGGCTCCCTGGAACTTTTCAACCTTTTGCCACATTTTAGGCTTCAAACAAAAAGATATAACATTTGAAATTTTTGGTGAAGAATCAACAACAAGTGGGTCACAATTGTGAAGTGTAACGAAATTGATTGGATCATTTAAACTTTTTTTGTAATAATAAAATTGAAAAGTTGGGTGTGCAAAATTATTTGGCTCATTTACTTTCAGTTCAGAAAACTCACTCCAGAAGTTCATTGAGGATCTCTGAATGATCCAATGTTGTCCTAAATGACTGATGAAGATAAATAGAATCCACCTGTGTGTAATCAAGTCTCCGTATAAATGCACCTGCTCTGTGATAGTCTCAGGGTTCTGTTTAAAGCACAGAGAGCATCATGAAGACCAAGGAACACACCAGGCCGGTCCATGATACTGTTGTGGAGAAGTTTAAAGGCGGATTTGGATACCAAAAGATTTCCCAAGCTTTAAACATCCCAAGGAACACTGTGCAAGCGATCATATTGAAATGGAAGGAGTATCAGACCACTGCAAATCTACCAAGACCCGGCCGTCAATCTAAACTTTCATCTCAAACAAGGAGAACACTGATCAGAGATGCAGCCAAGAGGCCCATGATCACTCTGGATGAACTGCAGAGATCTACAGCTGAGGTGGGAGAGTCTGTCCATAGGACAACGATCAGTTGAACACTTCACAAATCTGGCCTTTATGGAAGAGTGGCAAGAAGAAAGCCATTTCTCAAAGATATACATAAAACGTCTCATTTACAGTTTGCCACAAACCACCTGGGAGACACACCAAACATGTGAAAGAAGGTGCTCTGGTCAGATGAAACCAAAATCGAACTTTTTGGAAAGAATGCAAAACGATATGTTTGGCGTAAAAGCAACACAGCTCATCACCCTGAACACACCATCCCCACTGTCAAACATGGTGGTGGCAGCATCATGGTTTGGGCCTGCTTTTCATCAGCAGGGACAGGGAAGATGGTTAAAATTGATGGGAAGATGGATGGAGCCAAATACAGGATCATTCTGGATGAAAAACCTGTTAGAGTCTGCAACCTGTTGGAGTCTGCAAAAGACCTGAGACTAGGACGGAGATTTATCTTCCAACAAGACAATGATCCCAAATAGGGATGAGCGAACTTTTGAAAAGTTCGCTTCGCTTCGGCGAACTTTCGTGAAGTTCGGATTCGTATGAACCGAACCTAAAACTAACCTTGCTATAACGGCTGAATAATTGCTGCTACAATAATGGGAGTCTGATAGGGTATAGTTTCGTTTACTTGCAGTTGCTATTACAATGAAAAAAGGGGAAAAAATCCAAGTGACTTCAACAACGGCGACGCAAAATATACGCATATTTGAGAATTTACACTAATGCGTACGCTAATGTGAACATTCCCGCACAAATAACGAACATACAGTGTAGCGTTGTCAAAGGTACGCTACTTAACTGAATATGTACGCATTAGCGTACTCATACACTGCGTCTGCGAACAATCCTACTCAAGTAACAAACATACAGTCTAGCGTTGTTAAAAGTACGCTACTTAACGGAATACGTACGCATTAGTGTACAAATCTGTAGCGTAATATTCTCACGAATGCTTTGTACGTACGTACGCACGCACGATGTAGAGGCATAGCGATGGCAAAACGAGCAGCTGCGTTTAGCTCTGATGAGCTCAAATACA
Organism: Rhinella marina; assembly: GCA_900303285.1. Taxonomy (NCBI): domain Eukaryota; kingdom Metazoa; phylum Chordata; class Amphibia; order Anura; family Bufonidae; genus Rhinella; species Rhinella marina. The sequence goes on along the minus strand of ONZH01024887.1, from coordinate 4,443 downwards.
TGGTCCGTGTTATGGACAGGGAGAACTATGATGGCCCACATCGCCATCAACATGTCCACAAAAAGGAGGTCATAGAGGTGGTGATCTGAGGCCTGCTACGTCGGTGTAGGACTGTGCGGACCCGTGCCAGATACAACGCCGATGGTCGGATCTAAAAATAAAGACCCCAGAGTGTCTAAAGGAAATACGGGAGGAGATAAGAAGGGGTAAGTAACAAAATATTTGAAAAGTAAAATCATGTTAATAAATTAGTGTACTGTATTGTATATATACCAGTCAGGGTTGCTAACCGTCCACAAATTTCTGGACAGTCCGTAAAAATAGGCAACTTTTTTCCTCTGTCCGTGAAAAAAATAGAGGTGTCCGTGATTTTTTAGAGGCCATCCGTGATTTTGGGATAAGTTGTCCAAAGTTGTCCAGAAAAAAAAATTGTGGTTGGCAACCCTGATACCAGTGCCAATAATGAAAACCGTATAGAAGGACAACGTGGGCGTGCGTGGTGCGCTGCAGCAATTTTCTTTCATGCTAGGCCACGCCTCTAACTCCACTCAAACAAGTGAAGGTATTCCCAGATACGTACCCCTTCCCAGTAATTTGCCTTAGGCTACTTTCACATATGTGGTGGTGATCCGGCAGGCTGATCCGCGGTATTTGTCCTGCAAATTCCCAACGTTCTTGCTGGATAGCGGCCGGTTCAGCGCCGTCACCCATTATTGTTGATGGGGCTGGCCGTTCTCCCTTTTGTGTCAGGCAAATGCTGAATCCGGAGAGATCCGTTGGGCTGTTCCCGGACGTAACAGCCCACCGGATCTCTCGCGCTAGTATGAAAGTACCCTTAGATATATGCCCTTTCATAGTTAGTGCTTCCTCCTCCTACACACAGACTCAAAGACGTGCTCATGCTGCATCTAATGTGTCTGGAGTGGGCGATATCAAAAATATTCACACGATAAAGATATTAAGAAATTTATTGCAATGAATAATACACATTTAGAAGAAAAAAACACTTGGGGCCACAAGGAGAAGACATTATACTGTATGTGGGCAGCCACAAGGAGACATTACACTGGACATCGGGGAAGGTAAAGGGACTGCTCCCTGCTTACCGTCACCCGTCTCTGCTTTCTATGGATGCAAAGACAGCTGACCACGGGACATAGCCACCCATTCCCGGACTCAGCCGCTAAAATCCTGACAGTCCAGCCTAATCCGGAACGGTTGGGACTGGAGCTATGGTATACTAGTGCATTGTATGTGCTGTATTTATATTTGTTATGTTTGTACCTGCAGAATGTGACACACACAAATCTTTTATTCATTCATTCAACCCTCCCAAGAAATGCCCCCTCCATCAAATATGCATCCCAGATATTCTATGATCCCTTAACTTGAAATGCCCACTCCACATCATATCGCCCTCCTCTCACCCATAATATCTTCATAGTAGTATACAGTGTTAGTATTAAAAACGGTCATCATAACAATTTTGTACGGATTTATGTTGCAGAGCGACGTCAGCGACGTCAATGACGTCAAGGCCAGTTGGCCCCGGCAGGACCTGCAGCTTCATGTAAGTGTAAACATATTTAATTAATTTTTAATCCAGGCTATGTGGGAGTGCAGCTGCAGTGATATAAGAGCACTAGTGGTTAGGAATGGGATCCAGCCCAAAACTATTCAGAGGTATCAACATCAGCAATTACAACTGTTCATTTGAGTTGAATGAAATGCCATTATTTAATGATTTTTTACAGCTGCTGCACCACAGGGGCCCTCTACCCCGCCTCAACCCCAGCCACAGAGGAGCCCACCTACCCCTCCAACAGCCCCCGAGGAAGAAGGTAGGTAGACTGTGTAACACCCCAGAGTAATGTTACAACTCTGCGTAACCAGCTTCTATCTGTGTGCTACTCTAGAAACTTAATTCTGTGCATTGATGTCATCACCAGCATTAATATGTATTATATTCAATGTTATGCAACTGTTTCCCATGTAATGTACCTGGTGGACCAGCAGGTGTCAGTAAATACTATGGCAGATTCAGATGTAGTTTTACCAGAATGGTACGGTCCTTAGTCCATTCTGACCCCGTCTGCTGGAGAGAAGTTAAGTTCTTCCAATTTCCTGCAGTGAGGAGGAAATGACTGTTTAGTCAGGGAGTTGTCCCCTGTACCCTTATTGGGGACGACATGTGCAGGACAGCAGAGCACCTTCAGCTCTGCTGTACCCTAAAGACAGAGTAATATAGCCAGCAATAAGGCACAACAATACTCTCAAGGGAAGCCAGACTTAAAGAGGACCTTTCACCACTTCAAAAAAATTAAACTGCACTATATACCTTATAGTGCGTCCCCCACTGATGCTGGCTCCGTTTTTCTTTTTTCAAATGGTCCCCCGGGGGCTTCTCACAGGCCCCACGTTCTTTTGGCGCACTTTATGCTAATTAGGAAGCATCGGAACAGGGAGGAGGAGACTCCCTGTTCCTCTGTGGGCGTTGCTTCTGCCCTGCTGCGAGCGCTGTCCAATCCGAGCGGACCGCTCACAGCAGGGCCGAAGGAGCTCAAGTTCTCGCGAGATTCGCGAGAACTTGAGAAGACACTGCTTCCGGAGAGGGCGCCATCTTGGATTCCCCTTCGGAGCGGTGTGCGGACCAGAGCAGCGGCAGCAAGAGCAGAACAGTCTTCCTCAGCGTCGGTAAGTATGTAATCACCCCTAGACTACGAGCATTACCCATATTATTCTACCCACCCACCCTATAGGCAACGAGCATGATGGGGGTGATCCCTCTGGGACCCCCACCCCTAAAAAAACGAGCATGGATGGGGGAAGTATGTGAACACCCCCCCCCACCCCCTATAGGCAACGAGCATGATGGGGGTGATCCCTCTGGGACCCCCCACCCCTAAAAAAACGAGCATGGATGGGGGAAGTATGTGAACACCCCCCACCCCACCCCCTATAGGCAACGAGCACGATAGGGGTGATCCCTCTGGGACCCCCCCCCACCCCTAAAAAAACGAGCATGGATGGGGGAAGTATGTGAACACCCCCCCACCCCCTATAGGCAACGAGCATGTTGGGGGTGATCCCTCTGGGACCTCCCCCACCCCTAAAAAAACGAGCATGCTGGGGGTTGTTGTGGCAGAAAACACCCCCCACCCCCCTAATGGCGACGAGCATGATGGGGCTCATCCTCCTGGGACCCCACACCCCTAGAAAACGAGCATGCTGGGGGAAGTATGTGAACACCCCCCCACACCCCCTATAGGCAATGAGCATGATGGGGGTGATCCCTCTGGGACCCCCAATCACTACCAAACCCCTAAAAAAACGAGCATGTTGGGGGGTGTTTTTTTTTAGAACACCCCCCTAATGGCAACGAGCATGATGGGGGTGATCCCTCTGGGACCCCCCACCCCTACCAAACCCCTAAAAAACGAGCATGTTGGGGGGTGTAATTTGTTTAGAACACCCCACCCCCCTAATGGCAACGAGCATGATGGGGGTGATCCCTCTGGGACCCCCACCCCTAGAAAACGAGCATGCTGGGGTTGTAGTGGCTGAAAACACCCCCCACCACCCTAATGGCGACGAGCATGATGGGGGTCATCCCCCTGGGACCCCCACCCCTAGAAAAAGACCATGCTGGGGGTTGTAGTGGCTGAAAACACCCCCCACCCCCTAATGGTGACGAGCATGATGGGGGTCATCCCCCTGGGACCCCCACCCCTAGAAAAAGACCATGCTGGGGTTGTAGTGGCTGAAAACAACCCCACCCCCTATGACAATGAGCACGGTGGGGGTTGCATTGCAGGCACCACATCCCCCACCCCCTATGACAATGAGCACGGTGGGGTTGCCATTGGAGGCACCAACATCCCCCACCCCTATGACAATGAGCACCGGTGGGGGTTGTTTTACTGGCACCACATCCCCACCCCCTATGAATGAGCACGGTGGGGGTTCCATTGCAGGCCACATTCCCCCACCCCCTATGACAATGAGCACAATGGGGGTTTGTTTAACTGGCACCACATCCCCCACCCCTATGACAATGAGCACGGTGGGGGTTCCATTGCAGGCACCACATCCCCACCCCACTATGACAATGAGCACGGTGCGGGTTGTTTTACTGGCACCACCCCCCCACTATGACAATGAGCACGGTGGGGTTCCATGCAGGCACCACATCCCCCACCCACTATGACAATGAGCACGATGGGGGTTGCATTGCAGGCACCACATCCCCCACCCACACTATGACAATGAGCTGGTGGGGTTCATTGCAGGCACCACATCCCCCACCCACTTGACAATGAGCACGGTGGGGGTTGTTTTACTGGCACCACATCTCCCACCACATATGACAATGAGCACGGTGGGTCTTTACTGGCACACATCCCCCACCCCACTATGACAATGAGCACGGTGGGGGTTCCATTG